>JAJGRX010000870.1:0-265171 GCA_025461125.1 Carex kokanica
GTACGTGGTATAATATTAGGGAAAATTGGTTATTTGCCACTCCAAAACCTTCAAATTGTAAAAATGCCATCCCTAAATTTGAAATTGTAAAAATGCCACTCTAAACTTCATTAATTCCTAATTTTGCCATTTATAGTGTATTCTTGTACTATTTTTATTAAAAATAACAAAGGTATCGATCCAAAGAAATACGTATACTGTATTCTTGTACTCTGTATTTCCGGAGGGTATGATATTTTTCAGTTAATTTTTAATAAAAATAGTACAAGAATACAGTATAAATGGCAAACTTAGGAATTAATGAAGTTTAGAGTGGCATTTTTACAATTTCAAATTTCGTGATGACATTTTTACAATTTGAAGGTTTTGGAGTGGCAAATAACAAATTTTCCCTATATATTAATATTAACTAGCTTAGTATAAACATCCAAAACATCCATATATAAAAGCAGTGTAACAAAATGCGGTTCATGCGGCCGCATATGCGGCCGTATATGCGTATGCGGTTGGCAACCGCATAGAAAATCAATATGCAGTTCCGCTGATCCAAACCCATTATCTGAGTTCAAATTCAAAAATTTTCAAACCCATTAACTGGATCCGGACCAAAAAATAACCTCCAAACCCATTATCTGAGTCCGGATGTCCAGGCAATGGATCCAGCAACTCCCCCTCTTTTTTTATAGGAGTTTCAGCGCTTTCAATTGTTTGTTTTATGATTGTGGGACTATTTGCTCCGCTCCGCTTCAGCGTCTCACACTACGTCCCGCAATTCACCTAATATTTAATGGCCGAACACTACATCATGCGCAGTCCATTTGTGAAATGCTATTGGCCCAAAAAAAAAAGGCCTAATATTTAATAAGCATTCCCGGTGATAAATCTTATTAAATATATTTGATATAGTCCCCAAAAAGGCCGAATATTAAATGCTTATTTGATATATTTAATATACTTGATAAAGATGGTCCAAATATTTAATATATTTCATATATATGGTCCAAATATTTAATATTTATTGAAAGAATCCGCATATATAAGTCCGCATAAAAATCCGCATATGCAGTATGCGGTGGCCTTTCGCATACCGCATGAAAACCGCATTTAATAACATTGTATAAAAGTTGCTTATAGTACTGAGTTCGAAATACAATCTCACAGGCGACCACCCTTCAAACTTGCTTATCGGTCCAGTGCCAGACCTCCTTTTCTGAGATGCATCAACCTTGCAATCAGGTAAGTTTCTCTGGGTTCACATGTTGGGTTGATGGTTCCTTCAAGTAGCCACATGATTGGGGCACCGTGTACATAATCGGATGGACTCCTGATTCAATATGGGGCAGGTTTTAGTTATGTTTCTTCTTGTTTTCAAATGGAGGCCCTAAGTCTCGTTTGTGTGATCCATGTGGTAATTCAATTAGGCATTACTTATTGTGTGTTTTTTTACTGATTCTGAAAGTTTGGTTAATGCTTTGCGCAAGCCCTCTATGCTTACTAGTACTGGCATTGATTAGCGGGTTCTGAGTTTATGCAACTTATCAGCCTTTTTTCTCAGAATAAAAGTTTCTCATGTACACACACGTGGAGGGTTTTCAATCAACAGGTCGATTCTACTGCTTACATGGCATGCACTCACTCTCTTGTATATACTAGTTTTACATACCCTCTATTTGCTGCTGATTTTAGGCAACAAACCCTGCCCTTGGCTACAACTCTTGCCCCTGCTTTTTAGTAGCTTTTGTGTCTCATCTTTTTATCTGCATTGTACTTGAACAGGTGCTTGCAATCTCACCTGTTTATTTTTATTTTAAAATTTCTACTAAAATGCATTGTGCTGTTTGGGCGTTTGTGTGTCTTGTACTGGTAGGAACAGTGCTTTCTGTGTATACTGGTAGGGTTAGATAGGTTTTCAATCCAGTTTTTTTTGTAATGTAAGGCTGTATATGAAGTAATTAACACCTGGTTTTTCAATTTAAGCCTACGGCCCTTTACCCCTAAAAATAAAATAAAAGATTAAAATTGAACTTTTTCACTATCACAATATATGATTAGAACAATTAAGACAGATATATCTTGTAATTATTTGTGAAAGATATGATAGAACTGTGTTCTGTGTTATACACATAGCGCCTCTAAATCTCCAATATTTCTCTTTTTTTAACTATGAATTACAAAAAGATTGTTTTTAAAAAGACACCTACAAGACTACAACAACAACTCTATTCCTTTTTTTTCGATAATCTACATAATAACTATATGAAAATTTACATATCTGTACTCCTTAGCAGCCACTGCGAAGTTTTCAACCAATATGAAAATTTTAAGAAATCACAAAACAACATCTCCGATGCTCAACTACATGAGATCTTATTTCAATTATAATAGAATCATCCAAAATTTGAACATCCACTAATCGTCTCTTTTGTTAAGTTGAACAGGTAAACCACCCTTCATCCTGAGAGTTAGAGAGGGTATACGCTCAGGTATCCCCTCCTTCTCTAAAGTCCTTATCTGATACCTCTCAAGCACGCATGCCACAATTGATTTCATCTGTATGTAGGCCATTTCCATCCCCAAGCACATCCTTGGCCCGGCATGAAAAACCGGATACCTACAATGAATGCCCTAGATGTAGTTTATTCTCAGTTAAGACTATATGATTATATATTAGTCAGCAGGGTTGTATTGTTCAGTTTCATAATTACAACTATAATTATTTGACCATACCACTTTAGTCCATAAAAATATACTCATTAGTTTTTATTTAGTTGGGTTCTAAGCTTAATTTTAATTGGAGTATCCTTCCAATAAACTTGTGCTTGTAGGTTAATACAAGTTATGTGCAACTAACTCAACTATGTTACCTGAATGGACTCTCAGGTTTGAAAACCCCATTTTCATCAAGCCACCTTTCCGGCTTAAACTCCATGCAGTCCTTGCCCCAAATGTCCTCCAACCTACCCATGGCGTATGCACTATAAGTAACAAACCATCCTTTCCCAACAGAAGTCCCATCTGGCATCACATCATCCTCTTTACATGATATCGTGTCCAAAGGCACTGGCGGATAGAGCCTCATTGACTCTGTGATGGCCGCATGTAGGTAGTTCATGTCTCTTAGGTCGTCAATACTGAATGTCTCGGATGTGATTCTGTTTGATGTGCGCACAAATTTTATCTCGTCTATAATTTTTCTCTCGATATCTGGCCTTGTTGATACCTTAACAAAATGAGAAAAAACATTTTAGTAACATCAATTAACCCACTAATGTACTGGCCTTCATATTAATTTACATTCCAAGTTCTGCCACTAGAAAACTTGTCCATCTAAAAAGAGCAATAAAAAAGTACCAGCCAAAAGAACCATGTAAGAGCTGTAGAAGTAGTCTCGCGTCCGGCAAGGAGAAAGTTGGTTACAACATCTCGAAGCACAACCTCGTTATGATCCTTATTGGATGCGAAACGAGAAAGCATATCCTCTCTACCATCCAATTCCATTCCCTTTAGCATACGTGAATGAATGATGTTCATCGTGTACCCCTGGACAATGGATAATGCTTTTTTCAGACGGTTCTCTGTGCCAATGTTTAGGAACTTTTTGATCCTCCATGCATCATCAAATGGTTCTAAGAAACGGCCTGATGAGAGGTCCTGTATGAAATTTGTAGGTGTTAGTCCAAGAGAAAATCAACAATCAAAAGGATTCATATTGGTATCAGTATATAAATGATTTAACATTCAAGGTACCATTGCATATATAATTGTTGTGTTACATATAGATATTTGTGTGTGTTTCCTTATTGGATTGGGCTTTTATGTAACTAGAAACATCAAGTTACTGATCCATTTTATTGTTGCCTATCAAATTCCTATTCCTTAACAGTGTTTCTCAAATTGACTTGCATTATTTATATAACTATATACCTGTGCATCAGAAAAAGCAGCCATAAACTGCTTTGATGAACTGGTACCACTGAACTCTTCTTCTGTGAGGCATGCTGGGTCCTCCCCAATGACCACCCTACAAATGTTGTCAAATGCAAATCTCTTGAGCAAATCTTGCAACTCGACTTTAGTCCCTTTCTCTGCAGCCCGGTTCAGAATTGGCAGAAGACGGTTTGAAATCTCGAAATGAACCGTCTCAACAACAAAGTTGTGCAATGACTTTTTGTTGAACTCGAAGCTGGCAGTCTTTCGCTGCCACTTCCAGTCCTCGCCATTTGAGTTGAAGATGCCATGACCGAGGAAATCCTCCAGCATCGAGATTGTTCTCTCCCCTTTTGTGTAGTTGGTTGAGTTCAGCTTGAGCATGTGCTCAACGTTTGCTGGATTAGCAGTGAAGATGCCACTGGTCGAACCAATGCTGGAGAACCCCATGGTATGAGTTGGGCTCTGTAATAGGATCTCTGTCATCCATTCGAGGAATCGGTGGCTGTTTTGGATGAAGTGCGGGAGGTGGCCGATAACTGGGTAGGATTTGAGGCCATGGATTGTGGGTTTCTTGGTGGAACGCTGATTTTTGGAGTAAAGGTAGAGGAGAAACCAGAAGAGAAGACCTAGGAAGATTGATTGGAGTGTGATTGAGAGGTTCATACTTCTTTTCCACTACTTTTTGTTTGGCTGTGAAGTGATGAGTCTTTGGAGGCATATATATACTTCCAAATCTGACTGTGGTCAAATTCATACGAATTTTTGGAATTAAAAGGTCTTTTGCATGTGTGTCCTTGCCAAAATTAGTATCACTTCGTCCTCGAACTTGTTGACCGAATTTTGGATTACTAATTCCGTGAAAAATACACAAGTATATTAATTGGAGATGGATAAAACTGTCTAATAAGTGAATTTAATTTCAATATAGAAGTAGCATCAATTTATGTATGATATATAATAGCTCCAAAATCTCATGTTGCTTTGGCCTCATTACGCGTTATAATTTTGTTTAATAAATTTTGTAGTTATGAGTTCTCTAGTCAAGAAAGTAAAAAAGTAAAACATATTAAATCAGCATTTTTATTATATTAACTATGTGCTTAGTGTGAGAGCAATGACAAGTAATTAAGATCTATCACTACTAGAATTAGTTCTTTTTCTAAGGGCAAAAAATGACTTGTTCCATGGGCTTACCTTCGGAAAAAGCTCTGAAATCGTCATTTCCGTGCGCCACCCTTGGAAAAAGTCCATAGCAAAAGCCTTCGATGAAAATACCCAGTATTTCCGAGGGCGCCGTTGGAAATACTATTTTATGGCTTTTTCCATGTGCTTGCCCTTGGAAAAAGTACGCTCGAAAATACTTCCACATCCGGCCCATGGGCTTATTATTTCCAAGGACAACGTATGTGGGTCCCACCTTATTTATTCCAAGGCCAGCAAACATGGGCCCCACAGAGTATTTCCAAGGCAATCGAAAAAAACTTCTCTAATTATTTATTTCGTTTAAGTATATCTCTTAGTTCAACGAATTATGTTTTAAGCCACTATTTACTTAGTCCAAATATATTTTTAATAATTTTCATAGTAATTAAATTCCGGCATTTTCTAATGATGTGGGCTTTTGCGTTGTTTTATAATTATATATTATAGAGATGGGCTATGGTACATTTACTTAGAATTTGAATATTATTGGCTTTCAGAAAATTTTGAATCATTAAAAAAGTATGTCATTATAAATCTCATTTGACAGAGAAAATTGTGTAGCACAAATTGTCAGAAATATTGGCTAGATTGAACGGAGAAAAAAAATCACCTTTAAATACATGTAAAAGATGGGTGAGTGATGTGTCCATTTTTTTTTTTTGAAATATTTGATATCTTAAGTATGAATACTTGATACATTATATATTAATACTTGAGCGCATATGTATCTATATTTGCGCGCACCAGTTGTAAAATCTTTCAAATATTAGGCGGTCCTCAAGTAGTTAGTTGTCCCCCCAGATAGTTAGTGGTCACTCAGATAGTTAATGACTGAAAAATAGAATGGGGGATTGTTACAGGGGAGACAGCTAAGTGCTCCCTTTTAAATATTTTAAAAACTAGATGCAAAGACTTGATATGCTAACGACAACGCCCTCTTAGAATGAGGTTCCATTCAAAAGTCACTGGTTAAATAATTTGGTTCCTAAAAAATCTTAGTAATATTAATTAAATTCATAACTGCTAAATTTACTGTTAACGAAAATTTCGCTACATCCACGGGCGGAGCTAGATTTTCAAGCTATGGGGGTCAAACATGAATGGAGTCAATTTTACAATATTCATAACATTTTACTCAGAACTATACTTAAAATAATATATAAATATAAAATTTTTGTCAATTGACCCCATTAAGTGAATGTAACTCCGCCCCTGACTACATCCATGAATTTGCATACAGCGGTCTGAGGAAGGTGGAACCAAAAAATTTTCTCTTAAAGACTGACTTGGAGGTCAATAAAGGGCTTTGACTGCGCATGTTTTGATTCTGCCGGGTAGTGTTCGACAATCATGGCTTAAAGCTCCTTAGTGCTCTAAGGAGTCTTAAGCTCACCGAACGGATGCTCCTTTATCAAGCTTAATGCTATCTCCTTAGTGCTTCTTTTGCCCACCTTTTTTAAGCTTACCTAAGTTTTTAATCCATAGTTTCACATGGCTTAAGCATTTTGCTAAGCTTAAATTTTTTTTAAGAAAGTTATTTTTCAACTTTATTGCCGAACAGATGTTCCTTAGTGCAGCTTAAAATTTAAGCTTTATATGGTTGCCGAACACTACTCGGAGACCTCATATGCCGTTTCTGATAAGTTTATTGACTAATTTCTTCGCCGTTTCTGATAAGTTTATTGACTAATTTCTTCCGGAGACCTCATATGCCGTTTCTGATAAGTTATTGACTAATGCTTTGCTACGAATTTATTCTTCGTCACTACTAGAATCTGATAAATTTATTGACATCATGCCTTTCTTATCCACCAATTTTTTTTTGCCACGAATCAACTGTGTACTAACTTTATTGACTTATAGTAGAACAAATACACATTCACACACGGTTCACATAAAGGCAAACTTGTACAAAATAAAATATATATATATATATGTTTTTCCGAAAAATCCTAAATCTTACTCATACACGGTTAAATCTAAGAAACCGTGTTAATCATTTTACCATATATATAGAAATATGGTTCATTTAAAAACAACGTATACAATGTATCTTAATCATTCACGGTTCATTAATAATAAATCGTGTATAAATATTGATGATTTTAGTACACAGTTGATTTTTAATTGACCGTGTATGTAGAGTTGAGTTTATTTTTGCGTGAGCGTCTCCTCCCTTACATATTGGTTTTTAAGAATTTTTTTCCATCCATGTATGATATGCTGTGTATGGTCATGTTTTCTAGAGTGTTATAAATAACGGTATGCGCTCGTCGGATGGATAGGGTATCACCAACTAATTAATCGGAAATAATCGGTCATAATAAAAAATAAATCAGTCGATTAGTTGAAAAAATTCATGACAGTTTGATCACCGCCAATGACTCATCGCTATGTTTTACAACACTGGTTTTTTTAATAGTGCATGTGCATGCCGTTTCTGATAAGTTTATTCACTAATTTTTTGCCACAAATTTGGTCCTTGTATGCATTCATAAAAAAATCGGATGAATGGACGGACAGTTGCATTCTGTTGACTAATTGTTTTGCCACAAATTCTACAGATTTTTTACCGACAAACTTTTTTTTTGAGAGAAAAATATTTTTGACCGGCCGGCAATTAGTATCTAATTAATTAAACTAGTTACATTCTATGTTTAAAAACCTTCTCTAACTATTTATTTCGTTTAAGTATATCTCTTAGTTCAACTAATTATGTTTTAAGTCACTATTTACTTAGGCTATATATGTTTGGATGCACTAATTAAGAATAGCATTGCTATTCGGAAGAAGGATAATCTAAACGAAAAATAGAGCTATTCGGAATAGGGAGAATAGGACTATTCGCTATTCTTAGATGTACATTTGTTGCTTTCAATATTAATACTAATCTAATATTTAAACTAATATTATATTATATTTAATATTTAAATTAATATTATATTATATTATATTTAATCTAATATTATATTTAATACTAATCTAATATTTAATATAATATTATATTACATTTAATAATTAAATTAATATTATATTGTATTATATTTAAACTAATATTATATTACATTTAATCTAATATTATATTACATTTAATATTTAAATTAATATAATATTGTATTATATTTAATCTAACACATAAATTATTACTTTATTCATTCCCTCCAAACTCTATTCCAAATATGCAATCAAAACAACTTTTTCACTATTCCGAATAGCTTGAGTTAGCACTGTTCTTATACAGTAGCTATTCTTATTTACTATTCTAAACAGTAGCTATTCTAGTTATTCTAGAGTTCATCCAAACGTACCTTTAGTTCAAAGGGAGGGTTGGAGCGAGAGCGTCGGAGAGAGTCGGGGGTGAGCGAGTGGTGTGATTTTGGGATGGTAGCGATCGGGGAGGGAGCGAAACAAAAAAAAAAAATCATTTCAAGGAGAAGGACTAGACGCCTCCAGTTTAAACTTCAGCGATAATTTTTTTTAAATATGTGATGCGATCCACACATTTTTTAAAGTGGATCTAACGCACCATAGAGTAGAGATATGTTTTACTCCATAGCTCACCGTAGCTCATCTCATATATATATATATATATATATATATATGAGGAGGAGGGATCGGATTACACTTTTTTTTTTGACACACTTTGACACCTACCATTTTCAAAGTCCAAATAGTCGACCCAAACCGTTCAACATGATGGATTTATTAAAATGTGCTTGGAGATCAAATTTTATATTTCTTTGAATTTTTTTACTATTTATTAAGATGGTTACAAAATCGTTGTTTTCAGACCATTGAAAAATAACGATTTTGTAACCATCTTAATAAATAGTTAAAAAATTCAAAAAAAAATGTAAAATTTGATCTTCAAGCACATTTTAATATGGTGATTATGTTGAACGGTTCGGATCGATTATTTGGATTTTGAAATCGCCAAATTGGCCTATAAAAAAAACAATGTCAAGATGTGTCAAAAAAAATAGTGTAATTGGATCCCTCCTCATATATGAGATGGGCTAACTTTGGGAATTAAAGATGGTGTTTTACTTCCCGCTCATATCTTCATTTTCAAAGTTCAAATATTCGATTCGAAACTTCTAACATGATCTACATATTAAAATGTGTTTGGAGACCAAATTTTACATTTTTTGAAAAAATTTTACTATTTTTTTAGAATTCTTGAAAATCATTGTTTTGCTAATTTTTTTTTATTTAATAAAAAATTGTGATTTTCAAAAATTATGATATGCATAATAAAAAATTATTGTCACAAAGCTATTATTATATATATTTTTATATTAAATTTGCATATTGAAAAATCATGAAAAGTTGGGATTGTTACAAGGGGGACAACTAGGTGTCCCCCTATGTGCGAACCAGTATCTTCTGTGTTACTCGAGAAAATAAAATGAGCTCTCAGCCGGTGGATATTCGGGTGATTGGAGGGGGCAGTATTATTTGTGCTTTGAGATTCATGTAAATTTAAATCCACCGGCTGAGACTCACTTTATTTTCTCGAGTAACACAGAGGATCTGAATTCCCCTATGTGCTCCCTTTTAAATATTTTAAAAACTTGATATTCTAGATGCAAAGACTTAGATATGCTAACGACAACGCCCTCTTAGAATGAGGTTCCATTCAAAAGTCACGGTTAGATAATTTGGTTCCTAAAAAATCATAGTAATATTAATTAAATTCATAACTGCTAAATTTACTGTAAACGAAAATTTCGCTACATCCATGAATTTGCATACAGCGGTCTGAGGAAGGTGGAACCAAAAGATTTTCTCTGAAAGACTGACTTGGTGATCAATAAAGGCCATTGACTGTGCATGCTTTGATTCTTCCGGAGACCTCATGCCGTTTCTGATAAGTTTATTCACTAATTTCTTCCGGAGACCTCATATGCCGTTTCTGATAAGTTTATTTGACTAATTTCTTCCGGAGACCTCATATGCGTTGGCCAAGTGCTTCACTTTTTTGCTGGAGCACTAAAGAAAAGAAAGTGGATTAATCAGTGATGCATTTCGCAATAAATATTCTAGAAGAACTTGGTATTTAAGTGAGTATTAATCAGTGATAATTTTTTATTTGTAAATTTGAAATAGAATTTCTAATTCCTGTCTCATTTTGTAATTGTCATTACATAGAATTTTCAAAGAGATCGTCTGTGGCATTGGTAATACAGTCAGTAGCACTACTGGAGCAAACCCATAGCACATCAGCATCAGTGCTATGATAGCACACAAAATGGAGCAAATCCACAGCACATCAGCATCAGCGCTATGATGGCACACAACATCATAAGTTGTGAAGATGTAATAGTGTTGGTTAGAGAGTTTGTTAGAGAAGTAATTAGGCAGTTAGAACTCTAATTAATAGTAAACCATATTTAGTCAAGACTGCATCTCTTTTTATACATCAACGTAATTGTACATTTTACAATCAATGAATAAAAATTACAGAAATCTGAAAATCTCTCTTAGCTTCTATCCCTGTTTAGAAGTAAGATACTTGACAACAATATTTCAAAATCACTGTTTTTTATGGTCCAGAACCATTCAAAAACAGCGGTTTTCTACCTATCTAAAAAAATAGTAAAATTTTGTCAAAAAATATAAAATTTGGTCTCCAAGCACATTTCAATATGGATATCTTGTTGAGCGGTTCGGATCGACTGTTTGATCTTTGAAAACGGAAATATGAGCATGAAGTAAAACAAGATCCTTACTTCGCAACTCACCATAGCCCATCTCTCTCTCTCTCTCTCTCTCTCTCTCTATATATATATAGAGGAGGGATTGGATGACACTCTTTTTTGGTGACATCGAATGACACCGTGCATTTTCAAAGTCCAAATAGTCAATCCAAACCGTTCAATATGATGGATATATTAAAATGTGCATGCATATCAAATTTTACATTTTTTTTAATTTTTTTACTATTTATTAAGATGGGTACAAAAATTCAATGGTCTGAAAACAACAATTTTGTAAAATACTTAATAAATAGTAAAAAAATAAATAAAAATGTAAAATTTGATCTGAAGCACATTTTAATATTTCCATCATATTGAACGGTTTGGATCGACTGTTTGGACTTTGAAAACTTTGAAAATGCACGATGTCACTAAAAAAGGGTGTCATCCGATCCATATATATATATATAGTGAGTGGCTAATATCAAAACGTTTGTTCCTAAACCCTCGTGCAACCAAGTCATTTTTGGATTTTCAAAGTCCAAACGGTCGATCCAAACCGTTAGATGTGATCTCTATATTAAAATCTACTTGGAGACCAAATTTTACATTTTTTGGAATTTTTTTACTATGTATTAAGCCACTTTGAAAATTTCTAATCACATGGTCCAGAATTTGGTTGCACTGTTTTTACTGTTCACCCGGATCAGCAATTTTCAAAGTGGCTTAATAAATAGTAAAAAAATTCCAAAAAATGTAAAATTTGGTCTCCAAGCATATTTTAATATGGATTAAATATCTAACGGTTTGGATCGGCCGTTTGGACTTTGGAAATCCGAAAACGACTTGGTTGCACGAGGGGCTTGGTGCAAACGTTTTGATATTAGCCATTCTCTCTCTCTCTCTCTCTCTCTCTCTCTATATATATATATATATATATATATATAGAGTAGAACTAGGGTGCTCCTAAGCTCACTAAGCCCTTCGTGAGCGCGACTCTAAAACCTATCGAATTGACTTCAAACGATATTTTCAAACCGTTAGATGTTCAATCTATATTAAAATGTGCTTGGAGACCAAATTTTATATTTTTTGGATTTTTTTTACTATTTATTAAGATGGTTTGAAAATCGCTGTTTTTATTAAAATTCTGCACCATTGGAAAACAGCGATTTTCAAACCATCTTAATAAATAGTAAAAAAATTCCAAAAAATGTAAAATTTGGTCTCCAAGCACATTTTAATATAGATTGAACATCTAACGATTTGAAAATGTCGTTTGAAGTCAATTCGATAGGTTTTAGAGTCGCGCTCACGGAAGAGCTTGGTGAGCTTAGGAGCACCCTAGTTCTACTCATATATATATATATATATATATATATGTATGAGAAGGGTTCAAATGCCTCCATTTTTTGTGCCTCCATCATGCCTCTATTTTCAAGAACATCAATAATCCGAAATTTAAAACATAAAAGTCAAAATAAAACGTTGGATATGATCTACATTATTTTATCTATGCACGTATAAAAAATTGTGATATTTCAACTTTGTTTTGATTGTCATCAAGAGCTTGTAAAAGCGTACTAATATGAATAATTTCTAGACGTTGATTTTTCAAATGATTGATTCACATAAAAACAAAATCGAAATGCGATATTTTTTTTGTATGAGCACATAGAGAAAATAACATAGATCACATCTAACAATTTTATTTTGACGTTTAAATTTTAAATTTTAATTTATTAACGTTTTTAAAAATAGAGACACAGTGGAGACACAAAAAATGAAGACATTTGAACCTTTCTCTCTCTATATATATATATATTCACACACCAGAAAAATATTACAAAGTTAATTGGACTCTCCCTTGAGAATTTTTTTGTCTCTCTAAATTTATTAACAAGAAGTGGTTGTTGGGTCGCACTTTACATATATAATTGACTAAACGACTGCCATGAATTTTTGTGTCGACAAATACTGTGTGTATTATGCGACCGCAATCTTTCTTTCATTCTTTGACTAGCAATCAGATACTTACATATTTTACATTCCATAGACCATAGGAGTCTATTAACTAGTTCTGGACGCTAGCATCAATGGACAAATTTAACAACGCATGAGAACTGTACATAACTCATTTTTCTTACCACCTACAGTTTACACTTTACACTATCGACGCAAAACAGTAGCCCCCGCCCCATTCTCTCTATCTTTATTTAACTAGAAGCCTTGCAATGGATATGTACCAGAAGAGAAAAACCATATATAACGAGTATAGGAGAGATGACAAAAGGAGTGCAGCAAACAATGGTTCCACTTACTCTGTGTTGTCTTTTGCATCTTCTCTTTTTGTGCGGTTCATCAGCTATGGCCGGAGAAATTGATCTTCTAATTTCCTTCAAAAATTCTCTCCCAAATCCTAATTTGTTATCCAACTGGAACCGCAGGCATGAAGTGTGTGAATTTCAAGGCGTAACATGTAAAGGAAGTCACGTGTCCTCTCTGACGATTCGAGGGCTGCCACTCACAGCAGACTTCAGTTTAGTGTCAGCTTACATCCTCTCTCTAGCAAAGCTAGAAGCCCTCTCTCTCCATTCTACCAATCTCACTGGATCCATCTCAACCCTTGCAAACTGCACCATGCGACTCAAATATCTAGACCTCTCCAATAACACCATTAAAGGCACCATACCACAAATTACCAATTGCACCTCTTTGCAATATCTTGACCTATCTTCCAATCAACTCATTGGTACCGTACCGGTAGGTACGTTCTCAGGGTGTCTAAATTTAACTTATCTAAACCTCTCATCTAACCATTTTACTGGTGTGGCCCCGCCCGACATAGAGGCATGCACGAATCTCGTCACTCTGAGCCTCTCCGAGAATAATTTTTCTGGTGAATTCCCAATGTCGTCCCTCGTTGCGATTACCAAACTCCAGTTTCTGGAGTTGGCATTTAATAACTTCAATGGTAGTTTATCCAAATCTATTTCAAAGCTTACAAGCCTCGAGTTATTGAATCTTAGTGGGAACAAGTTCTCGGGCTTGATACCACGACCTTTGTGCACCAGTAGTATCTCTAGATTAAAAGTGTTACACTTACAGGATAACTATTTTACCGGGTCCATACCTCATTCCCTAAGCAACTGTACTAACTTGATCTCACTTGATATGAGCTTCAACTTGCTTTCTGGGTTCATACCCAGTTCTCTAGGGTCCCTCCTCAACTTAAAGGAACTTATAATGTGGCAAAATAACTTGAATGGTGAGATACCCACCGCACTCTCATCCCTTAAGTCACTTAGAAACCTATTCTTGGACTACAATAGCTTAACTGGTACAATACCAGATAGGTTCGTGAATTGCACCAGTCTCAACTGGATTTCTCTAGCAAGCAACCGACTTTCAGGCCCGATACCCATTTGGATTGGTAAGCTAGAAAAACTTGTGATTTTAATACTTAGAAATAATACCTTCACTGGGTTGATACCACCAGGGCTTGGTGACTGTAAGCACATGACATTATTAGATTTGAGTAGCAACCAACTCAATGGGTCCATTCCACCTGCTTTGGTAAAACAATATGGTAAATATGTGCCTGGCCTTATGGGTCATGAATGGCTATACTTCAGCAAGAGAATTAATGATGATAGGCTATGCCACCGTATGTTACTCTTTGTGGAGTTTGATGGCATCCGGTATAACGACCTGATGCACGTGCTGAGTATAAGTTGTAACTTAATGGAAGATGCTCCACCTCGTATTAGCAAAACTGGCCATGCCACTAGAAAAAACATATCATTGGTTGTACTTGATTTGTCATACAATATGCTCGATGGCCAAATTCCAACTGAGATTTTAACAATGCAATATTTACTGTCCTTGAATCTCGAGAACAATCACCTGATGGGATCGTTGCCACAAGAATTGGGAGGCATGGCTAGCTTAATAAGGCTCGATTTATCACATAATATGTTGGAAGGCAATATACCTTCTTCCTTGTCGGCCTTGTCCTTGTCATGGTTGGATTTGTCGAACAACCGGTTCAGCGGGCCCATACCAGAGCAGGGTTCTTTGGTTACATTTCCAGAATATGCATTTGAGAATAATTCGGGTCTCTGCGGGTTACCATTGCCACCTTGTAACAGCAGTTCCACACCGATTGGAGATGAATCTCAGCAATCGTCGACCAATCATCAGTCTTCTCAGATCTGGTGGATCACACTAGGGTTATTGTTCTGTATCTTTTTTTTCATTGGCCTTGTAATCGGTCAATTTCTGTAATAGATCGCCACACATCTTAGAATTCTGCTTGTATGAACTATATTAGGATCACAGAAGTTTTCAACTGTAGCTCATAAAACTCATTGTGTTTTGGAGTTGTGAGTTTAAATTTGAGTTACAAACTTAATTCACACGTGAATAAATGGTTTCATTCTTTGTCATTAGCTATAAGGATGCCTATATGTTTTTTTTCTTTTTTACCGTATTGTAGGATTGTATTAAAAACAATGCATAAAAAGAGTAGGGAACGAAACTGGTACCGACCTCAAAACTGTGAGGAAGATGTAGCATTGCAATTTTCATGTTTGCCTCATTGTTCTGGTACCCTACTAGTTATTATACACACGAATTATATATTAAGGGCAGAACATAATTGCACTTTGCCTGGAATTTTGCAGATTGAACCTTTAATTAATGCCCAATGGAACATAGAAAGAGTAGCTCGATAGAAGTAGGAGTTAAGCTTGTCATTGTTTATGCAATTTTCTTTTTGAAGGGTTTTCCGTGCTGGGATCAGTCAACTAGAGTGCAAACTGATGGGTAGGAAACAGCAGAAGCTAAATCCAGTTAAGTTAAAGCATTTTTGTATAACAAGAAGACAACTGCAATAAATCCAGTAAGCTGAATCGTTTAACATGGTGTCCCAATAATACAGGACAAACATGGATCATGGTCTTAATTCATTAGTGTAACAAAAATATTGTAAATATCAGTAAAACGTAACAATTGACAAAGACAAGTTGTCCAAATTAGCTCGGAGTGAACAATATTGAATAGTCAACCTTAATTGATACAGTAGATAAATTAAGGTCTCTGGGCTCAGTCTCTCAGTGTTTCTCCATTCAGTACCTGCTTTTCCATAGTTCTTTTGACAAGCAAATATTACAAATAATGGACCCAACATGTCTGATTTTGCAAGACTACGGTTTATTTTTGCCTCTATTTGGATTTTTGCAACAGGAATACTTCACTTTTCCGCTGGAATTATATCAAGATTCGATCACATTTTCTAATTCCTGAAATGATAACAAAGGAACTCCCAGTTTCGATGATTTTTCAATATGCAAATTTAATATAAAAATTGTAATAATAGCTTTGTGGCAATAATTTTTTTTCCAGATAAAGTGTTGCAGAGATATAAATAGACCAAGCCTAGTTTCGGCCAATTCATTCGGATACAGTAGGAAATCAAGATACAATAGGTGCAGATATCGGGAGAGGCTGAGACCCTTTTAGGTTGGGTCCAGCGGTTAAAAGGGGAAAAGACAATTGCATAATGGTTGTTTGAGTTCTTCATACGAGTTAAGGCTGTAAAAAGATGATTAAAGGAATAGATGGACGGTGTCGGGCAAGCGATAAAAAAATTAAAGAGCATCTTTAATAGTAAGTATGCCTGACCGACAGCGTTCTTTTAAAGCCAGTTCCAATTGGCGGATCCCCATGGCTGTGTTGGAAATGGTCACAACTCCCCTTGAAGACACTCTTTGATTTTACAACCTGGCAAGCACGATTTCAATCAGATCAGCTACCATGCTATTAGGTTACAATTAGGTACTGCCAGAATCGATACAATTTAGGATCTAATCTATAATTTCTAATACCATAGTAAGAAGCACAGGCCACTAGGATCGATACAGCTTGACCAATATCAGAGTTGATGCCTCTCATAGTTACAAATAAACATTGGAACACCGGCCTAATTATGGCCCCAACAAACTAATTACTCTTTATTCTTTAAGAAGAGAATAAAAAAAAATATCAACCAGAGATTCAAAATTGACCTTAGAAATTGAAACATGGCCAAGAATAGTACAAGTTGTGTTTGCTTTTTGTCCAATTTACAAGTTGGTGTTATATACTTACATTGAGGATCATAGAAATTATTCCGATACCATACTAAAAAAGTGAGGCATGCAGGTTTGGTATGACTGAACAAATACCAGAGTCGATGCCTCTCGTAAATTATGAATAAGCAGTCTAATACCAACCTATTTATGTCCCAATACACTAATTACTCTTACTGGACATAACTAAACCAAAGAAATCTAAAATTAAACTTAACCTTACAAATTGAAACTGTGGCAGTAGATAGTGTGAATGCACAGTGGTAACCAGCAGATGCCAGTACCAAACTTGATCAGCTCAATTGCAAAATCAACTGATATTGGAGTCCTTGATTGCAACTGGTACTGTAACCTGCTCATAAAGATATTATGCTCAAGTAAATACATGGTCAAATAATGAATTGCCTTTTCATGATTCATTATAATATTATGGCACCATTATGCTTGTAACCTTCAAACCAAGTTTAGATGCTGTGAGGTAACATGCACTAATCCGAAGAACTATCAGAACCCTAATTACCTCATAAACTATAAAATATTCAAATAAATTAGATGTATCCCTCAGAATGTTAGACGTAACCATGTCTCTTTGGGACAATTTATCAAGCACCTTGTGCACAGTCAGAGGGGATACATAATTTGAGGAAAGAAAAAAAAAACATCATAATCAATCAAGGTGCTAAATTACTGGCTTAAAGGAAGTGGCAGAGGAGAGCAGAGCTGTTACCATGGTTAAAGAGAGTCTATTCTGTCTTCTTCATTCTTGCATTTCAGAGAAGAGGTTGAAAACATGTTTAGAAAACGTGTACGAAGCGTAGCCGTCAAAATCTGGTGCTGGAAGTGAGAATATCTCTGAGGGACATTTTCACAAACAGTTGACGTGCAAGAGAATTGTATTATACCACTTAGAGGAGAGCTGGGGTCCTGGGGATTGGAGTAAGAGAGGAGTTTGTAAGGAGGAGGCGATTAGTGAAATAGAAAGGGAGAGTTAGTTGATTGATGTTGTTGCTTACTATTACTATTAGTGAGAGGTTTGGAGAAGAATGTGGCGGCTGTGTGGCACTGTGCGTAATTTAGTTCAGTGGGGGGAGAAGTAGAGGGGTACTTCCGTCCGATTTTAAAACAAAAACCCCCTATCTGATCGGTGTAAACGGATCGGATATTATCTGAATCCGAATCCGAAAAATAGCAAATTCGGATATTCGGATACGGATCCAAATTCGAATAATATTTTAACGGATACGAATACGGTTTCGAATATGAAACCGGACACAGATAATTATTCGTATCCGTATTTTTTTAATTTCGGATGTCCGAATATTTTTAAATGGTTGGGCCAGTGTTCGCCACTGTTATCCGTATACGCAGATTAAGCTGTAGGTTTGTTTGTTTGCACTTTTCAGGAATTCTCAGTTACATCTCACGTGCTTATATTGACTGAATAGTTCTCCCTTTTTACACTCATTATGGATTTAATTTTATGGTGATGGATCAATCTCAAACTGAGGCATTTATATAGATGTAATTTTTCTGTTTGTCAAGTCTTTATTTTATATTTGGTGATATTTACAGATCAATACTGTTTGTCAAGTTTTTATGTTTTGTAACTAACGAACTTATGAAAAATATTAGATCTAATTTATGAATGAAAAAGTTAGATTTAGATGTTATTTTTTGCTAGAATGTATAATAGTATTCATTTTTAATTATCCGAATTATAGTGATATCCGTATCCGTATCCGTCCAAAATCCGATCCGTATCCATATCCATTTAATATCCGATCCATATCCGTATCCGAGACTATCCGTATCTAAAAAATTATAACAAATACGGATACGGTATGACTACTATCCGATCCGTATCCGACTGTTTACACCCCTACAGTCTGGGATTCAAGGGATCCGTATCCTCCCAGGTACCTGATTGAAGACAACTACAATTGGACAGCCCAGATTAATCTTATTTGGGCCAAACTCAATCCGGTGCCTATGGAGACTGTAGGAGTATGTTTTGAGATTCGTGCCATGTTAAAAAACCGTCCGATCGTAATTGTCTTCAATCAGGTACCTGCGAGGATACGGATCCGGATTCAAGGGCTCAAAGATGCGAGATCTTCACCTCACAATTTGGCGTCTTTACTTTGATTTGCGCAGGAATGCATTATCTTCCTTTTCTTTTCGGCTATTCATTATTCATTGTACTTGGATTGAAAATTTGAAATTTTGATTGGGTCCAGGTATTAATTTATTCTTGTCATTGCACGTAATTATCATTAAGTTTTACGTGATTTTCTTAATTCAAATTAGCCCACTAAATTTTTTAATTAAGATTCACTATGTAAAACCTTACATTACTGCACGAAATTAATTTTTTTTATTAAGGCTAGCGTCAGTTCACCTCGATCTCTTCTTCTGACTCTTTCCTCCTCGAACTACACTCTTTCCACGCTAGTGTCAGCTCACCTATTTTCTCCTCAATCACTCCTTCCCCACGCCGAATTCAGATCCTCCCCGGTACTGTAACAGGTAATCTTTCAGAATTAGTGGATCTGGACCGTTCTTTTTAACTTGGCCCGAATCTCAAAGCGGATGGGAGTTAATTTCAAACGGTAAAATGAGGGGAATCTTTTACGGTAGACTTTTCCACGCCGAACTCCTCTCTTCCTCTTAAAGTCGCTAGTCAGCTTCCTTCTCTCTCGCAACACAAGTGTTTGTTGAAATGCCCCACAGAGATATCGTCGTTTGGAGGAGCACAAGCGTTTTGTGACTACGCTTCACACATGGTGCCTAAATCAGTTCGACCTCTTCTCTGAAATGCAAGAAGACAACCTACGCTCTCTTTAGCCCTGGTAAGTTTCGATATGATCTGTATGATACTGCATCTGTATCATATATGTATCATATCTGAAATGCAAGAAGACAACCTACGCTCTCTTTTAATTCAATGTTTCGATATTTGATTTCCAAATTATAAAAGTTTTGAATTTTTAAATTTTAAAGGGACAATTAAATTTTTTGAAATTATTAAATTCAAAAGCATGATTAAAAAATGAGGTTATGTATGTAGTTATATATGTATCATCATAAGCAAGAATGTGGGTTAGGAATTGGCATCGCTTGCAATATGTTTTGTGTTGTAATTGTATGCTCTCTTTTTCCTTTGAGCCCCATCATGTCCAGTTATATTTTTCTCTCCTTTTGTTCATCTCATTTCAAGTCTTGAGGGGGAGAAATTATAAGTACAAATGATTCTGTACTTTTATGTATGTTTGGAAATTGAATGTGGGGCTGGTCTGGGCTTTTCTGTTTGGAGAAAATTTTGAATTTGGTTTTGATCTGTTAATGTATCTTGGGGACTCTTAATATGTGAAATGAAATTCCTTATTTTCGACCATGTTTGTCATTCGAGGGATGCTTCGGTGGACATAAGGACCTATTTGTAAAATGAACATATTTTCATTTTCAAAGTTCAAACAGTAGATCCGACCGTTCAACATTATCTCCATATTAAAATGTACTTGGAGGTCAAATTTTACATTTTTTTGAATTTTTTTTACTATTTATTAAGATGGTTACAAAATCGTTGTTTTCAAACCATTGAAAAACAGCGATTTTGTAACCATCTTAATAAATAGTAAAAAAATTCAAAAAAATGTAAAATTTGACCTCCATGTACATTTTAATATGGAGATAATGTTGAACGGTCGGATCGACTGTTTGAACTTTGAAAATGAAAATATGTTCATTTTACAAATAGGTCCTTATGTCCACCGAAGCAAATGCCTTGTCATTTATATGTCAAATTAGGAATAGTCAGGATTTTTTGCTGGAACATGATCGTTTTAAGGATCGATGGATCTACAATCTAAAAGATCAAATTAATTATTAAACAGACAAACACTCTCTTCATCTTATTCTGTCGAAAAGATTTAAGTTGGTACATATATGGTACAAAAGCACACAAGCAATCCAGTAGTAAATAAAACATCCCACAAAAACTAGTAGAAATAACTTAAACAGAACACACAAAAATAAACTTAAAAAAATAAAAATAAAGAACAACCGAGAAGGCTAGCTGTAACGAAGATCATGAACTCCAAGAGTTTTATAGCTTAAGTTGAACTAACTTTATGAACTTAAGCAATTGATAATTATCTACTACAGATTTCAGTTATAGAGAGGCAGTTTACCCCAACTTATGTCCAAGTGCGAAGGGGTCTTTTGTGGAATGCCCATGTGAACCATCAGCAGCATCACGTGCGTGAGAAGTTCTCCTCCCTGGCTCAATTGCTTGGAATGGTAGTATGTCTTACAATTAATCGCCGCATAGCTCAACATCTCCACCCAAACTCTACTGAGAAGGCGCCACCTCTTGTTCTCTGCCAACTCATTTAGCTTTTCTGCGAGCCTGCATGCAATCCACACCTTCTCCAATGATTCATTAAGCTCATGATCATGTGAATCCGCTATGGAATCCACTTCTCGAATGAGTGCTTCCCTTGCCAATTCTTTTGTAAGCCCCTTTCCCACTGCTTGAAAGATATTTTTGGCTTCAGTATATATGTTCTGAGATTTTCTTATTGCCTCGATCCCATCCGGCATCATGGATGATTGCATGATTACAAGGTACATCATGTAGTTTGACATTATCAAACTAATTTCACGGTCTGAGTGACTGTTATTGTCATTCCTACTACGCCCAGTCTCAGGGTTTTCATTCATAGCACCGTGAGTGTGGAAGCAAAGATCCGTGGCAATGTGACACACTAGAATCATCTCGTCAAATTCCATTCGGTCGAGGTTTCCAAAGTTAAATTCCTCCTGTTCGAATACTTTCTCTAAGCTGAAATCTCGTAACTCTTTCCAATCTGACCTTAGGTGTACATTAGTCGTCTTGTTCTTAAGCTCTTCAAATAAAAGCACTTTTAGCTTGCGTGGTACACAAACAGAGCGAACGTAAATAAAGTTATCCCATAACTCCTTCACCTTAACAGCATCCAAAATCCATCTAAATATGGTTTTTTTATCTCTCAGGGAAAAGCTCAACAAGCTGTATTGCCCCATCGAGTTTGACCACTGGGGTTTGCCCTTGGTGAAAAAACACGACATAACTTTGGCAATATTAACTGCCAGATTCTTTATGAAACAGTGTTTCTTTTCTTTAAGTGCGATTATCATCCAATCAGAGGTTATGATTAGAAGAAGGGAAATCAATTCCATGAAAAGAGCAGAACCAAATAAAATATAAGATATTATGATGTCTGCTTTTTCATAGCCACTTTTCTCGCTCTTAAGAAAGAGTACGAAAGTAGAGGCGATCATCCCAAGAGAGATAAATCTCCAGATGCAACCACGCAGACCATTGAAAAGAACAGCCTTGGTGTGAAGCACATCGTATAGGAAGGAAAGCTCTATTTCCACCATTTTAAATGCCTTCCACACATCACAGTTCCGGAAATAGGTTTTGCTATGCATATAGTGATTTTCGCTGAGCCTGTGGTCTACCACAAAAGGCTTGAATATCTTATAGAATTCATAGGCCTCAGTTATCTGGTTTGTTTCATAAATATTACCTGGGGCAACAGTGTTGGAAGGCAATTGCTCTTGGTTTTGCACATCATATGACTTTCGCAATTGAGCCATGCGGGAAGAACGGAGAGCCCAAGTTCTCTCTGAGTACTTGACTAATCCAGCAATGAAAACAAAGAAAGCTGCTACTCGCAGCATGGGAATTGCCACCAAATTAAGCAATACCATAAATGCTATGACAACCTGTACGGCCAATCCGAGAAAATGCCTCCACCAGAGCTCGTTATCCTCGATTGAATATGAAGTGATGGTGTCAGGCCCACCAAGGTGGAGGAGGAGGAAAGGAGCCCAGAAGGCCATCAGGCCTACGTTTTGCCTCCTGAGAAGGTTGCCGAGTGCCAAGATGGCAACGGAATCAGCAAACAGGTAAAAGAACCAGAGAACAAGGATTAGGAACTTTTGGCCAGTGCGTTTTCTCAAGGGAGACAAGAAGACCAGGCCATATTGCAAGCATAGGCTTACCAGCACCAGGATTCTTATTTCCTCAACATTCCAGAGCCTTTTCAAACTCTCTAGTATAATTGGCATTGTGGTACCTTTTTTCACAAAGAAGAGAGAGGTTTCAGTTAGGGGTGTCAATGGATACAGTACGGATAGGATGGGTACCGATAGGATAGAGACATTTTCATATCTATATCCTACCCTTATCCGTTATGTTTGAGTCTTTACTCATACTCTATCCTTATCCGTTAATTAATATAATGGGTAATTATTGAATAAAATAATAGTTTATATAATTTAACCTAAAATATAAAAAATAAATAAATATATTAAACACATCATGTACGTAATATCATAAAATATAAAAATTATAATTTTTTATTCCACTAGTTAAAAATTATAAATTATTAATCAAATATAACGTTATAAAATGTTATATAATTCAATTTTGTCATTAATTAAGAAACAATATTAAATGTTGTATAAATCAATCTAATCAAAATAATATTTAATTATATAGTTAATTATATGTATAAATAAAAAATATCATATAGAATTTAAAATTTATCAATTACCCAATATGGTAATGGGTGCGAAATAGCTCTTACTCGTACCATTATCTGATAAGCTAACAATTTTTTTTTCTTACCTATAACAATACCCGTTAAGTTATTTTAACCATACCTGCCTTATCGTACATGATACTAGTCGGATAAACGATTAAAAGGGATTCATTGACGCTTCCTAGTTTCAGTTCTGAAGCATATAACTATACATGTTTCCATATTGTGGAATTTTATTTCAAAATTTATACCATGAACTATAATGTGCTTTGCTCGGTAGAATTAACTGGTT
This sequence comes from Carex kokanica, assembly GCA_025461125.1. Classification (NCBI taxonomy): domain Eukaryota; kingdom Viridiplantae; phylum Streptophyta; class Magnoliopsida; order Poales; family Cyperaceae; genus Carex; species Carex kokanica. Next base: position 23,849 of record JAJGRX010000870.1, read on the forward strand.
GTAAAGAGAAGCGACTGCGCGCTGGCAAAGGAAGTCCGATGTATGGCTATTTAATTAATTATGAAAATATAATCTTAGCAATTCAACAATGAAAATTGAACTCTTTTTTCTTTTTTTTTGAGATGAAAAATAAGGTCAAGCCATCCAACTTTAAATTTGCAGTAAATCCAATAATGGTGAGTTGGTCAATTGAAATTAGAAGGAAAAGCCAACTACCGGATTCAAAATGAAAATATTCCCTTTTAAATAGGAGCAGTACTTAATATCAATATATACATTAATTATACAGTTCTTACTTGAAATTAGCTGTTTGAGGTACTCCTTAGACGAGCTCAGCACTGAGATTCTTGTGCCGAAGAATTAAATCCGGAATGAGATGGTTGTAATGAGATGGTTGTAGATGGTAATGGCATTGGAAGAACTGACTCTCCTAGAGCTCTCCTTCTTGAACCAAAGGAGGTATTGTATTCTTTCCTTCCATGTAAAGAAAAGTAGGGTTTATGCTTCTTACTTTCACTGTTAATTTCCATTACGTATGTGTGCCATATTTCAATTCAAAAATTATATTCATAAATTGTTTTCTATATTATAGTCTCACAAAAATGAGTGTTTATGTGTTATCTATATATGAAAATGAAATTTAAGGAAAAATTGGTTATTTGCCACTCCAAAACCTTCAAATTGTCAAATGCCATCCCGAATTTTGAAATTGTAAAAATGCCACTCTAAACTTCATTAATTCCTAATTTTGCCATTTATACCGTATTAGTGTTGTTAAAAAAAAACAATTTTCGGACTAAAATACCCTTTCTGAGAAGGGTTTCACTCTCCGGTCTCCATCAAAGGGTTTCACTCTCCACACCTCACTCTCCAGTCTCCACCAAAAAAACAATTTCTCTCGGTCTCTCTCAAACCCTACGCCAAGGCAGCCCCTCCGTCTCAACCTCCCCGAGTAGGCAGCCTCTCCGCCTCAATCGCCCCGAGTAGGCAGCACCTCCGCCTCAATCGCCCTGGCAGCCCCTCCAGCTCAATTGCCCCGAGTAGGCAGCACCTCCGCCTCAATCGCTCCGGCAGCCCCTCTACCAAATAACCATGTTTGAAGAGGAGAGGCAATTACAACTGGAGGCATGCGGTGCCAAATAACTAATTAATTGTAGGAGGGTATAATCGGAAATACAGAAATACGTATACCAAAATGGTATTTTTCATATAATTTTTAATAAAAATAGTATAAGAATACGGTATAAATTAATGGCAAAATTAGGAATTAATGAAGTTTAGAGTGGCATTTTTACAATTTCAAAATTCGGGATGGCATTTTGACAATTTGAAAGTTTTGGAGTGGCAAATAACCAATTTTCCCTTTATTTAATATCAGATTTTCTATATGTATTATCTGGAGATTGTACCCATACATAGTTACTTATTAGATCTATCCAGCAACAAGACTCATTTATCTACTGTTTGGTCTTACAAATTATATTATATATGAGGGATCCAATTACACCTTTTTTGGTGACACATTATGACACTGTTTTTTATATAGGTCAATTTTGCGATTTCAAAATCCAAACAGTCGATCTGAACCGTTCAACATGATCACCATATTAAAATGTACTTGGAGATCAAATTTTACATTTTTTTGAATTTTTTTACTATTTATTAAGATGGTTACAAAATCACTGTTTTTCAATGGTCTGAAAACAACGATTTTTGTAACCATCTTAATAAATAGCCAAAAAATTCAAAAAAATGTAAATTTGATCTCCAAGCACATTTTAATATATCCATCATGTTGAACGGTTTGAATCGACTATTTGGACTTTGAAAATGGTAGGTATCAAAGTGTGTCACAAAAAAAGGTGTAATCGGATCCGTCCTCATTATATATTCATCATTAAAAATTAATATTTTACAAAAAAAAATATTACTACAAAGATGCATCTGATTTGACAATTAACATTTTATACGGTATATACATGAGATATGAGAAATGTTATGAACTGGTCATGCTATAAGAATGGGACAGTATTCGCGAGGGACACTATCGGTATACCTTCGCGGGTACTCCCGTTGCTAATAGAAAAAACAAATTTCTGGCGGTATATCCTTGCGGATAATGTCTCATTCTTGTAGTATACGTTCATTCAATATTTCACTACCCAACTAAGATTAATTAATTTAATAATTCAAAATTAATCGATATATATAAATTTGGACGCTCATCATTTTCAAGGTTTCTAATGTGTCATTTTTATTTAGTATTTTTAATTCTTAAAGTTTCTAATGTGTCATTTTTTATGCTTTGCTCAAAGGTGTGGCTAAATTGAACTTTAATTGGTGTAAAGTGGAAACTTTATATATTCCAACAAAATCGGATATGTTCTTGGCTTGAACTGATTATTATATCCTTTCCTTCCATGTGCGCACTTAGCTTTCACAAGCATGCATCCTTTTTTCTTTTTCCTTAATTTTCCTCTTCAAATTAATTTAACCAGTAGTCTTAAATTAAGCTATTAAATTCATTAAACTAAACAAGTCTTAAAGAAAGAAAGTAAAAGTGTGGGTGCTTTAAGAAGGGATCGGCTCCTCTCTCCAATAATATATTGTACGTACGGTTTTCATTGGAGATCTTTTAAATCGAAATTTTTAATAGAAAAAAATATATATCGACAATGAAGAAGCTTTTCGTGAAAATTCGAGATGTAGGACCATCGCGGCCTGATTAGCAGAATACCAATTTGGGAGATTCACGGATTAAGTAGGACATTATATTTAGCAACGTCCAGGGAAAAAAAAAATCGGGCCATTATACTCTATCATGTCCAGGGAGTTCGGAAAAAAAAAAACTGGGCCGTTATGGTCTATCACGGCTAGAGGGACGGGTAAAAAAAACTTTTTCTGAATGTTAGTTTGTACAACGTCCTGTCGGCAAGTTAACAGTAAAAGCATGACGTTATAGTCCAAAACGGGCAGACCCCGGGAAAAAAAGTGATATTCTATGTACAAAACCTTCACGCATCTCTTCTGTCTCACATATCTTCTCTAAAAAAAACTCTATATAAAAGGTAAATCTTCAATTATATAGCCTAGCAAAGTAATTAATTTCTGCTATGCCATTTATTATAGAAAGTGTTGTGGAGTTTTTGCATCGTAAAATATATATATTAGATATTGTTCCTTCTGTTCCAGTGTCAACAGTGTAGTTTTGAATTTGTCTATGTCATTTATTGTCATAAACTAAAGCTAGATTTCATGATGCTGGAACAGGAGGAACTTATATGTTCACGTTGCAAAGCTCCCCATCACTTTCTTAGGTTCTAGCATGTTGAATTATAGCTTCAATCTATGTGAATTATATATGAACATATTATTTTTTAATTAACGATTATTGTTTTTTTTATTATCTTAGTTTTGAAGTTTTTATTCTCATCCTCGATAAAAGGGAACTAAATTTTTTATGTTCCAAGTACCCTTCGTAAATATTTATAAGGCGGATATCGATTAAATTGAGATGCGTCCAAACTGATTCCAAATTTAATAAATTTAAAAAGTTCCATATATCTAAACCGTCCATGCAATTTTTACATCGATCGGACGGTTTAAATCAAATTTTGGACTAGACTTTGTCCAAAATCTTTTGGACAAAACCTCCAACCTTAATTGTATCCATTTTTTTATGGAGTAATAAATATATGTATATTCTTTCTTATATGAGGAGAGAGCATCAGAAAAATATTATTTTCCAATCTAAGGAGGAATAGAATCAGATGGATAAAGATTTTGATGAGATAACATGTGCAAAAAATCTTAAAATTTAATATTATATGAAAAATATAGATATTCTCATGTGCCACTAATAACACATTAAAAACGAATTACGTCATGGATAATCTTGTCAGTCAATTAATGAGAATAAATTAAGTTTTAACATGATAATTTTTATAAAATAATCTTCCAATAATAATTTATTGTGCGTTGTCATCGAGGATACAGACTTAATGAACAGTTTAATAAAAGTGGCATCATTTTTATAGTGAAGAATAAAATTGCAAGATGTGTGCTTAAAAAAAAAGCTATTTAAATTGTAAGTTTTTGGAAAGGAAAGGAATTTGTCCAATCAAAAGGGTTTAACTGTGAGGATTTTTGTTTACCTTACACTAAATGGAAAAATTCTAACACAAGATGCTATGGAGAAAAGGAGAATAGGATGTGATCGGCAGCATGGTCACAAGATTTGTATATTTAATCCACGAATTAAACGTTTAATTCGGGAACCGATCTATTTAATTTGCGAATCAATCTATTTAATTCGCGAATAAGACGTCGAATGTTCGAAATCTTATTGAATTGATTTTAAACAACAAATATAATCCGTTAAAACCGATCTACTTCGTCATTAATGTGGTTACATACAAAATTTATAAATGTTTGAGAATATGGATTTAAACAGATATATTCTGATCGGACGGTCCGGAAATAAACAAAAATATTTTGTTCTGACCGGGCATACCCCGAGTCCTTTGCCGCCAGTTTAATTTATGTCAGGTATTTTCCGTCCATTATCTTTTAGGGGGTGTTTGGTTCATGCTTTTAAGAGGTCATTCCCTACCATTATAATTCCCTGGAATATAATTACCCTGTTTGGCAAAACTAACATGGGAATAGATATGGTATTTGATAATTCCCTGCTATCCCGATTCCCTAATTCATGGTAATAGCGATAGCCAAAAAAATTGCGGAACTTTTTCATTCCCGCTGCACGGAAATCAGTCCAAGCGCGCGCGCCAATCTTATTTTATTCGGTTACAGCTCTTTTCTTTCTTCTTTTTCCGATAATTTTTGCGAGAGAAGTCAGTTACAATCTCTCCGCCATCTCCGCTCTTCTCTGGACGCGACGGAGCTCGCCTCTCCGCCGTCTCCGCTCGTCTCTCGCGACGGAGCTCGCCTCTCCGCCGTCTCCGCTCATCTCTCGTGACGGAGCTCGCCTCTCCGCCGTCTCCACTCGTCTCTCCACCGTCTCTCCTCCGCTGTCTATCTCCTCTCTCCAGGTAAGCATATTTATACAGCTGCTTATTGGGTCCTTAGGTGCCGCTTGATGTGCCTTTGTTCCTCAAATTAGACTTTCTTTCACTACTAGAATTCCCAGTAATGGCAACGGTAGAATTGGGCTTGTTGCAACGGCTTACCCTTGCTATAGGCCCCAAAAACGCTATTTGCAAGCGCTACGCTTGCAATAACTACCGTTGCTTTAAACCCCCATGCAAATACTCAATTTCTGACTTTTTGCAAGCGCATACGCTTGCTAAAACATTTCCCTAGACTTTCCGCAAGGGCAGCCGTTGCAAAAAGGCACGCTTGCAAAAACTTTGTCCCGCGTGGGCAACTGAGTATTAGCAAGCATACGTATCGTAGGCCCCACTCAGTATTTGCAAGGATGTCCCTCGTGGGTCCCACCTTGTTATTAGCAAGGATATCATTTGTGGATCCCACTTATTATTTGCAAGGATGTCACGCGTGGGTTCCACCAGATTATTAGCAAGGCTAGCGTGAGGGACCCCACCTGATTATTAGCAAGGATATTTGACGTGGGTCCCATCGTTTTATTAGCAAGGTTAGTGTTAGTGGACCCCACCTCATTAATTGCAAGGGTAACGAGAGTGGGTCCCACCATAATTTTTGCAAGGGTATGTTTTATGGATCCGACCCGATTATTTGCATGCTCTATAGTTTCATCATAAATGTATTGATAGTCCGATACAAATAATTATAATCAATGGTATCATATTAGCACCAAATTAAAAGTTCCTCCCATTACCTGCCTGGTACCAACCAATCAATCTGATACATTTCCCATTCAAATAAATAACCATAACATAACAACTTGAAAATAGAGACGAAACCTTGAAATTAGCATTAATGGAAGTATTGTAATAGAACCAAATGGACCAAGCATGGATTTTACCAAAAGACCAACTATATTATAACATTACAACCACAGTATAATATGGAGCATTTACCTTTACACAATACTATAAGCACCACCCACCAAAAATTTACAAAAAAGAAACATCCCCTATGATGTTAATATGAAAATCCAAAAATCTATAGTTATATGTAAAAGGTCGTCAATACCCAGACTACTAATGCAGGTTGGTGTTCGAGTTGGGTTGCCCGAACCATTCACTGATTGATGATTCTGCCCCTAAAATGTTGCCCACCTCTTGTACAGAATTTGTTTTGAGAAGTGCTTGGAATCCCCCCGCTGGATTTGATGATGGCTGCAAAATAGGTAGACCTTATGTGTACCACATTACAATAGTAAGCTAGTACTGTTCTTAAATTATAAGGACCACTATATGAAGAAGCATTTAAACAAAATGTGGATCCATAAATATTAGTTTTCCATATCCAACATTGATAAAATTCACTTTGCATTGTACTCATTGTATTCACTAAAATCACTAAAGCATTGGTGACAAAAGCAGAGTTTGTGCAAAAGTATTAGTTCTTGTCATTGCTGAAAAATTGCAACCCAAATGTTCTGTGTAACCTAATTGTGTTTATACATTGCGTGTACAACAAGAAAATACTAATAAATATCATTACCTGAGAGTGGGCCATCTGCATCAGTGGGGTTCCTTCCTGAGATTGAGGTAGAGAGGTAAGAGAGGTAAGATCCTGCCCCTAGTCATTAAATGTGCAAGCACACTGTTAAAATTTGGATAAAACAACATTTGATCATAGAGTAACATTAAAAGGATTGGGTACTTAAGTTGCAAGATGTCACCTGCAGAGTTTGCATATTCCCGGATCCCCCCTCATGCAGTGCGTGAGGACTATAAAATTGTGCCTATGTTAACAATAAGCATGAAGAAAGGTTATTACTAGGATGTAGAATGTTATCAGATAAGTAATAAACAGCATCAAGGGATGAGTTTTTAATTTGCATTGTACATATCCAATAAGAGTTAAGTATCAAAGTGCAAGAGTTAAAAGAACTTAATGTTAAGATGCATGAGCACAGCTGGTTAAACTTGAAATTTTTTGTAGTGTTAAACAGTTTTCAGATTATTTTCAGATTTAACCAATGGTGCAAATTATTATTAGTGTTAAATAGTTATCTACAAATTATTTTCAGATTTAACCAAAGATATAAATTCTACAAAAATTGTTGTTTTCTAATGCCCATCTTGTAAATATCAATTTATAAGATGTGTTAAACAGTTTTACTAAACATGATTGTTGTAAGTTTGTAATTAAGTGTTACAGGCCCCCTTAATCTTGCACAGTCCACATTTTGAATGCTTACACAGTTCCATATTAAATTTTTTTACTGGGGTGTTTCGCTTAAATATTGATATTTAAGATTTATGTAAAAGTAAATAAAAGCAAACTATCAATTGATGCTCCTTTTGCATTAGCAGCATATGAATGAAAATATAACATGAAGGACAAACTGGGCCAATTGGAGAAGACCCTAGAAATAAAAGTTGTCTTCAAGGCAGTCTTCAAGGCAGTGATTGGAGTTATAAAATTTAACTCTTCGGTAGTCTTACTAACCTGTACAGTTGGGTTTTGATTTCCAACAAGGCTGAATAATTTGTTGAAGAGCATGTTGTATTTTGCTTCATCTCTTTTCCTCGCTTCTACTTCCTCGGCCAGTCGCATATCACGCTCGTTTAACATTCCAACTAGGACATCATCCGTGAAGACCCTTTTGTTTCCAAGATTTGTGACCCCAGAAAGGTCGGATGCTGTAATGGTGGCCCGGCCTCGTCCAGTTGTTCTTGGCAACTTCGGGTCTAGGACACATCCAAAGCCTCTTACTCGGCCATGGGTGGCACCGCCAACCGCTGACATAAACAGGTCGCCTTCATCCACGTCAGCATCCTCCTCGTTTGTCGACATAGCTCCACTAACATCTGTCTATTATATGCAACAGACGAGAAATATATATTATTAAAGTTATATTGTTGAAGTTTTAAGAAGAGAATCATTTAGCACACCATCTAGAATGCTGTAAATGATGTACTACTTCGTGACTGACATTAATATGGAGTGAGCACACAGACCCCAATTTTGATCAACTAAGTCATACTCAAATTGGCATTGCTATAGTGAATCCTCAAAACGCTTCTAAAGGGCTTATACCAATTGGACTCCACTTAAATGCAATATAATTTTGATAGATTAACCCCTTGAATTTTCTAGGATCAACATTGGGTAGATTAACAACCTTATTTGTTAGTATATATCATTTATAAAAAAAACACCCAGCTGTTAGTATATATACTCTTATCATTTCGTGCTAGCACACTAGCAAACTACTCGTAGAGAATTCATTGCTAATCCTTGCCAGATAACTAAACTGAGCCCCAGTGTCATGTGTAATAGTATGGGTTAGTAATTTCAGCTAAGGCATATATTATTGAGGGGTGCTATTTTCAGGTCAACAATTGCAAAACTGAGAGCTGAGAGAAATTTTTTCTCTAAATACCTGTTTTACCCCTCAACACTCTCTCTCTCTTATATTTCCCTCATTAATACTGAAAGTTAACAAAGGAATGTTAAAGAGTAAAATGAAGAAAGTTTTTTATGGTTGGCAGATCAGATACCCACCAGCAATTGATTTAAAAGTAGAAAAATATTTTTACAGCAACTCGTAAGTTAGGTAGACTCACATATGTACATAATTACATATTTACAGCTAGGCAAAACAGTACCCTATTGTTCACCTAGACTCAATTAATTAGACAGATTTAAGAAAAGGAGAAGGGTAAAAAAGGTAGAGAGTGAAAAAAAAAACTCTCAGCTCTCATTTTTGCTGTTGTTGACCTGAAAATAGCACTCCCCATTGCAAGTTTGAAACTTATTCAGTTCCTTTAGTTATAGAAAGTTATTATAAATATAATTACAAGTGTAGTTGGAAAACAGAACCTGCAACAGTTATATGCACAAACCTATATAGCACCTATAGACTAAATTGAACCCCGCTGGCATGACATTTAGTGCATTAGAATTTATTTAATTTTTTCTTGGGCAAAATTTGGAATTACTTCAAATTTTCATTGGAAATTACCCAGGTGTATAAGTTATAAAAAATGCAAACTTACAAACAATTTTTGTGCTCTCTCAGTGGTAAATTTCAAGTCATTGATGTCAAAACCTTCATGTTGTATGGAGGTCTCATCGGATGCTGGTTGTAGCGATTCAGCACCCTCATCATTTTCATTAGGTTGAGATGCATCCACCTCGGATTTCTTGTATTTGGCCAGCACCGGTGATTTCCCCGCTGCATTTCTACTGTGAAGATGGACGTAGAGTTCCCTCATAGTTGGTGTACCACCCTTTTTCAGTTTTGACTGCACATGTAAAAACAGTAAACAATTAGTAGAGTAATGTCTAAATTTGTACGTGTTGTAATTTTTTAACACAGGTGCACTTCAGCTTACCAGTTTTTTAAGATGCTGGTGTGCACTTGAACAACCACCATAGTGGGGGATTATTTTGCCAGCAGCTTTGCGGTTCTCCTGGTTTTTCTTGCTCAATTCTTTCCAATCCTCAGTGTGAAAGATATCACAGAGACCAACCCAATTGGAGGGTTCAAGACACCAGTGAGGAACCATCTTCTTCCATAAAGCTACATTGTCCCCTAATTTGGTCAAGCATTTTTTTCTGGCTTTGTTGAGCTCCTCAGTGTATCGTTTGGCTGCAATGGCATCCAGAACAGTCCGACAAAGGGTGACATCCTGACCTTCCGCGTACCTGAATCTTTCCTGTCAAATTAAAAAATATGTAGCATCAACCAACATGCATATTAGTCAGTACGTTAAATTGTTTTTGAGGATAAATTTAAGTGCAAAAAATGTGCACTGATTTTAATAAAAATTAATACTAGTAATGCACTTATTATGAAATGATATAGACCCAACACCAGTTGGTACAAATGACTTACCAGAAGATGTGACTTACTGATGCATAGGACATGGTCAAATCCATTTGCAGGCATGGTTCTATCGTTTCATGTATAGGTCAATACCTCATAACTACCGAGATGCGGTATGTTTAGATATACTAAATGGAGATATTAGAGCCCATAGTGGTAAGACTTATACATGGTATTTGAAAAGTAATCAAAAGTGTTTGGTTACCAAGAACGCTTTCTCCAAAATGTCCTTATAGTCTTTGTGCCATGTGTGATAACTTCTAATCGGACCAGGCATGTAGTTGAGAGCTAGCCTAGTGATCAATGCGGTGATATCCTTTGCTTTCCCTTCACAGCTGAACTCCTTTTTCCCAACCACCCATATCTCCCGACGATCTTCGACATCATCTATCGAGTCTAGCACAATTCCAGGTCCCCTTCCCTTCTTCTTTGGTCGTGGTACTTCAATTTCTGTCGGAGCTACTGAAATCTCCACGATTGCATTACGTTCATCTGTCGTGCTCTTTTTCTTATTGTGTGTAGTAGATCTTGATCTTTTCATAGACAATTTTCGGGGAGGCATGTTTTAGACTACCTCTTGCAAAATAAACAACAAGAATTCATGTTAGTTATGGTCAGCTGGCAAGTTGGGAATAAATTATTGGCAGATTGTTTGGATAAATGTTCAATTAGTTCACTATAAGTCAATATAGGTGTCTACAAGCATGATAAATGTAGTTACGGTAAAGTGGCTTCATTGTTTTATTCAGTTCACAGACACATCTAGTCATTGAATAGAAATGGTTTTACTACATTATATGCAAGGTGTTACGATAAGGCTGATAACATATGCAACAATTTTAATGAGAAACATGTTCTACATTTAGATGATATGCAATACAAATTGGGTTGGTACTAGTAGTTGTCCTGTATAAAATTTAAAAGTACGTAGCTGGTCATTCTATTAGTTAGAAGAACCACATAATAGATGACATAATTTATAGATGCGTCCTGATTAAAAGGGTTACATGAGGTGATGATGTGGTCATTTGCTGAATGAACAATCTCCATAATTATGCCTTTCATCAGGTGATAATGTGGTCAGTATATCACAATATCACACAAAATATGCCCGATTGGTAAGGCTATGAGTTTAGATGCAAATAATTTTCGTATAGGTTCTGAACTCAAAGCCAGTATCTAAACTCAACACCTTACCTCTTGTTCTGAACTCAAAGACAATAACTAAGGAAACTATACGAAAAAGTTAAAAATGTGATAACTTAGATAAACAAATCTAGAAGGTTTTGCACTGATATTACTTAGATAAACAAACTTAGATAAGCAAATTACTTACAATCACCGCTAAAATTGTTGCGAGGTCGTCGGTAATAAAACCCTTCCAAGGTAGGCGCACCGCCGACTTAGGTTTTGCACTGAAATATTTGGGGTCGAAATGAAATGAACGGCGGAAAGGGGGTTTTAAAGCTGTCTGGACTGTACTTCCTCTGAGTTATCTCACCATTTTGACTGGTTATTTGGAAAATCACAACCGATAGATTCGTTGTACACAATTTTTAAAGCATTCGCTATCCGGACACGTGCTCCCTCCCGAATAGGCAACGGCCAAGACGGTAACGTATAATATGCGGTCCCTTAGCGGATGCGAATCTGGAAAATAGTCGGGAGGGGGGAAATGAAATTTGGGGGGGAAATAAATTTCACAGCTGTTTGGGGGAAAATCCTAATAGAGCAGCTATTAACAGAGCTGTTTTTACTTCATGTGCCGCTCTGGTAGTGTTGGAGCATGCTCTAAGAGAATATGAATTGCACTAAGCAAAGCGATTAATGATGTGTTAACAATTTAATTAATGTTAAGTGAGTAAATTAATTTCTTTGGCACAGTTTAATTTATACAGTATGATTACTGCCTAACTTAGATAGCATTTTACTTGGATAAATATATTTAATATTAATTTTTATTTGTTTACTTTGATAAATATATTTGCTTAATTGCTCATCGTTTCAAGGTCGGGATTTTGAACTTATGTATAGCAACACATTCATCATTTAAAGGTGTATGTATTTTTAAAAAATTACTAATTTATAAGAAGGATATTTATATTTGTAAAATACAATTTGTGGATGTACTTTGTACTTTATTGTTGGATTTTTTGTAAAATTAAGATTTTGAAAGTACATTCATCAATTAATTTCATGCACATTGACATGTTTGGAAGAACAACTTGTAATGAGTAATATATATAAGCAAATATTAATTACTACCGGGTTGTTGGGTGGTTATCGGAACTAAATTTGGAAGAAGAAATTGTATTGATTATCCTGAACTCAAAAATCTATGGATAATTAAATAATTCTTATTGCATTATCAAAATATTTGCATAATTTTAGAATTAAATTATTACAATATTGTATTGACTGCATATCTTCAATAATAAAATACGGTATACTTCATTAGTGAATTATTTTGCCACATAATGTTGATATACATATGGAAACACGTTGTTTTATATAAAACATTTATATCCTATACACATGAAGGATCGTACATATAAGTGCCATGGTTGTACGAGTTAATGAAGGATCGTAAATATAAGTGCTCCGTCGATCGATCTGAACCGTTCAAAAACAAGCTTATCTAATTTAATTGATTTGCAAAAAGTTTGATTAAATTTGATGTTAATCTACCTAGCCATCCAACACCTGAAATACCGGAAAATCGTAGGGCTAGAAACACTCATCGTTAGATCGAAGCATGTTCATGTCCAAACTTTATTATTTTTTTGTTGGTTGCGTTAAAATCTTCACCTTGATCATTTGAAAACAAAATTTGGGTGATTTCATCGCAAATCGACCGTAAATATTGTAGATGACAACGAACGGTCCACAAGTAATTTAAAATAAATTAATTGAAATTAATGATGAAATGCAATGAAAACTACAAATATATGCATTATCTGTGTACAGAATAATTTAAAAAGTGTATACTGTTTTTTTACCACTTTATTCATATTAATTTCTTTACATGCACTACCAAAATAATAAGATTGTAATGCGGCAGCCGTCCGATATGCAATCAATAGCCATGATTTGCAATGGATGTCTCCATTTAATATGCTGGGGCTAACGCCTCCAGGACTCTAAGGTAACATAGTATTTCCTTTCGTATCTGCCCCGTGGGATGTTCATTTTTATTTCAAGATTCGTGCAGAGGTATATTACATAGTTTGGATTGTAACACAAACCTTCCGTTAACGCAGATCTACCAGTGGGAACGAGTATGTGTATCCAAGTAAATGCGAGTCAGAGAGGTTTGAATACACTGGGACTTAGCGTTTTCTGGAAACCCTTCTACTCCCTTTGCGTTTTTTGAAAACCCTTCTACCCCCTTTCTCCTCTCTCTACTCCATCACCATTTCCCCTCTCTCTACTACCTAAAACGCTCTGCTAGCTCTTCTCCATCTCCTCCGAGAGTTCCTTCTCTCGTCGGTAAAAAGGAAACACGCCCGATCTCTCCACCACACTGCCTTCCCCGATCTGTCAGACCTCAATCGAGGGACGGCGGCTGAACAACCGATCGGAGATCGCTTTCTCTGGTTGTAGAACGCTCTAACGCGCTCAACCGAAAGGAGATCGCTCAATCGAACGGAGGAACTCGTAAGTTTTGAGATATAGGGTTTATCATTTTCAATTTTTTTAAACCTGTTATGTAAATATAACTGAAAACCAAATTAGGGTTTAGGGTTAGTAGTCAAAAATTCGCCGCCTGTAGTTAAAATTTTGTTTAGGGTTTAGGGTTTACAGGCAGTCTGGGAAACAATTTGACAATGTCTGGTTTGATTTGTGGAAAGGTGCAGTGAGAGCACAATTTGACAATTTTTTTTTTGATTTGACAATTTTTGTTTCTTTGGGCACTGGTACAGATCTAAAATTCACCGTCTGCATTTTTTTTCACAATTAGGTTCTCACTAATACTATGTAAAATCACTTGCAGAAGTATCAGCTGGCAAAGCACTTTCCTGAGACAAAATAAGGTATGTATTGTGCTCTATTCTGGTATTACAGGTCTAAACCTGGTATAAACTTTGAGTAGGCTCTACATCATTGACCAGATTGTGAAATTAGATGAACATAATGTGTGCTGCTCATATTTTTCTGACAACAAGAGTTAAAAAAATGATTTTTGAGTAATATAGTAAACCAAAACCTTTTCTTTTTAGAGAAATTTAGAAATATACCCATCATAACTTCACCAATTAGATATTTCTCCATCAACATTTCAAAATTAGTTATATCCCCATCTAAACTCAATTCTTTCAGTAATATCCCCATTTTTTATTTATTCACTTAAACATATAGTTCAAGAGTACTGTTTTTATTGTACCAAGCCCTTCAAAATTAACTAATTAACTATTAATATACTACCACAAGAGTACTGTTTATCAAGAGTACTGTTTCCATCGTTTAACTAATTAACTATTAATATACTACCACATATAGTAATATCCCCATTTTGCGTTTATCAAGAGTACTGTTTTTATTGTACCAAGCCCTTCAAAATTAACTATTAATATACTACCACAAGTGAGATATTGTTCGTTTTAGATTCATTTTAAAGCTAGAGACACTGCATCATATGCTCTGATGGCATACAATTTTTGGTTACATAACTCTTCGTTGTTCTTTTTATAATAACTTACAAATGGGGATATTACTAAACTAATTAAGTTTAGATGGGGATATAGCTAATTTAGAAATGTTGATGGGGAAATATCTAATTAATGAAGTTATGATGGGCATATATCTAAATTTCTCTTCTTTTTATTGGGAAATGTATATCTAAACCTATTCTAGATGCTGTTTATTTCTAAACATATTCTAGAATGTTAGTACTATTCTAGATGCTCAATTAATTTTATGCATTTAGGGGTACTGGAACTATACCTTTCATGCATATTTTCTAAGGGGGCCGTTTGGGAAACTCAAATTGTGCTCTCACTGCAGTGTAGTTAAAATTCGCCATCTGTACTGTTGTAATACAATATTGTGGTTCAAATAAAAGGACCAAAATGCAGACCAAATTTTGAGTATTTACAATGTTGTGTAATTAATTGTTTTTATTGAATATTGTACCTCATTCATACCTGATTCATACCTGCACTGTGAGTAATGTACCTGATGATAGGGTTTTGGTCTAATGTTAGGGTTTAGGGTGGCAATGTCAGGCTTTTGGCCTCCTTCTGATTCTGATGTAAAAATGTTAAATTATATGTAGATTAGCATGGACAGCTCTGCGACAGTACCCCTCCGAAAATCCCCTAGGCTCAATACCAGCCAAGAGCATAGGGAAGCAGATTCCCCACTGCCACCCAAAGACTGTCGAAAAACCTCGAGAAAAAATTCCAAGGTCAGTACGCCGCCGCCGGCTGAGGCAGCGGGTGATGATCAGCTGAAGCCTACTCAGCAAACAACGGCTCTCCCCCTGCCGCAGACTCAGGCAGTGGGGGATGCTCAGCCGCGGCCGACCCAGGAAGCAACGGTTGTTCCCCTGCCGCAGACTAAGGCGGCGTGTCCTGCAAGGAGGCCACCGAAACCCAACATAAAGTTGCGGACTTCCACACGAGTCACGCCGACTCAGCCAGCGACAGTTCCGGTTGCTCCAGTCACCGGGCCAGCGACTGTTCAGGTTGCTCCAGTCACCGGGCCAGCGACTGTTCAGGTTGCTCAAGTCACCGGGCCAGCGACAGTTCCGGTTGCTCAAGTCACCGGGCCATCGACAGTTCCGGTTGCTCCAGTCACCGGGCCAGCGACTGTTCTGGTTGCTCCAGTCACCGTGCCAGCGACCGTTCCGGTTGCTCCAGTCACCGTGCCAGCGACCGTTCCGGTTGCTCCAGTCACCGGGCCAACTCCAGTTTCGATGGAGGCATCTACTTTGCTGCCTAAGTGGACCCCTCAGCCAGATGCTCTCCAACCACCTGTGTCAATTAAGCCGAGGAAGGGGAAAAGAGGAAAACCTGTTGACTGCAACCCGGTAGTGCCAAGAAGATCGAAGAGGCTAAAAAATGGTGATGCAAGTGCCCCTTCCTCGACAGAAACCGCAACAGGAGAATTGGATCCAACCCCTCAGCCTCAACCTCATCCATCCCCTATAACTCCGACCTCTGGTCCCCTCTCCTCTCAGACTAGGGCAGAGTCGGTCTCGTCGGTTAAAATCTTCCTTGGACCCAACCCCACCAATCCAAGGTTCAAGCCGAAGAAAAAGATGATGGAAGGCCAAACTAGCAGAATGGCAGGTGAAGGCCCCTCAATATCAACACCGAGGCGAGAGGGATCTGTATTTCAACCCCCCCCCAGAGGGAGACCCTTGTAGACGCCGGGGCTACGACATCTCCGTCATCTAATGATAGTTGGCCAGCGTGGCCAACTTCTGAGACTAGACCTGCAAGGCCAGTTGATCCGGAATTCTTCGAAGAGGTTCCTGAAAATCCTGTTGATCCGGAACTCTCCGAAGAGTCGTTGGGACAACAAGGGGCAGTGGAGGATGATGGTGGAAGGAGGTTCCGTCTGCGTCGGTCCCTACGATGCTGTCCGGAATCTCGTGGGCTTTCTGGGCTACCTCTTGATACAGCAGAACCGAAATTGTCATTTGGCAAGAAAAGGGACAGTAAAGCTAGAGGGAAGAAGAAGGATACACAGCCCCGTGGAAGGGGTCTTGCCAAGACCCGTGATCCGGCTCCGCCAGAGGACAGACCTGAATTATTCATTGTGGGTGACGGTGAGTTCACATCATCTACCAAGTGCACGAAAGTGGTACCTACCATAAGGCTGCTGACCATGGCCGAAATGCCGGGGCCTTATAGAACCTATAACTTGTTTCCATCGTGGGCCAGATTAAAAATACTGCGACGGTTCCTACAAAGGTACTCATGGGGGGATGGGGAAGATGAGGGTCGATGTCTTGATGTATTTGAAAAAATTGCTTCCGAGTCATACACTCGTGTACTGAAGAAAGCAAGGATGGCGGCTAACAAAAAGTATGGACCGGTGAAGGAGTTGTGGAAAGAGTACTGCCCCCCCTGGTCCAAGAATTTATCTCACTGGAAGGGGCTATGTGATATTTGGTCCAAGGAGAAGTGGGCCAAACAGTCGTTCACCAACGCAGAAAACAAGAAAGCCAAGGTGTGCCACCATGTGGGAGGTTCGAGAAGCGCATACAGGCACAAGGAGGCAATGGTATTCCCCAAACTTTGCTTTTTAATTTATCTTTTTATTGGATTGAAACTGCTTGCAGACTTTGCATGCTGTTTTCACGAAGTTGTGATTTTGTACTTGCAACTTCACAATTCTGTTATTTCTGAATTTCAGATGGCTGAAAAGGGTCCTCCTTTTGAACTGATGGAATTATTCGATCGACTTCACTCCCGCAAAACAAAAGGAGGCAAGGTCTACGTCAACAAGAGGGCGGAAAAAACAGTGGTAAGATAATCATTCCTTGCGTTGGAATTTACTTATACATCCAAAATGACTTTATGTTTCTGGCCTTTTAAACGCAGCGATAAACTACCTCAAAATATTCATGTTTTCATTCCTGCCCTTCTGAAAAAAAATTATTACTGTATTTATAGGAAAACTGATTGCAGTTCACTTTTACATCTGTTACAGTTTTGAATGCCAGTGATTCCAAATTAATTTTATTTCAGCATTTATAATTTATTAGAAGAATTTTGATAGCATTTGTGTAGAATAATTTTTCTGAAAGAGCAAGTACAGGGATGTTTTAAAATTTATACTACACTATTGTTCATTTAAGAAGTGATGTTTTATGAAACTCGAAAAATTCTATGTAACCTCGACTCGAACAAGACAATATCATATATATTTAAAACTGCCTCATCGAATCCAACTTGTATCTGAATTTGTAAAATTTCCCATTTTACTTCATGTTGTTATGGATGCTTTTATATATGCTGTTTTCATAATTCAATAGTTGACATGTTTTTATGACCATTGCAGAAAAAGTATAATGACCTGAAGAAGAAATACGGTGGGCAATTGCCTGATGAGACGTTGTGGGAGCTGGCTGCTGACGGGGAGGACCGGCGTGGAAGGTTGTTTGGCTTTGGCACCAAGGGTAGGATATGCAAAGCCAACAAAGAACTGGAGGCCATGGAGGCATCCCGAACAGATCCAACGAGGAGCACGGCCACTTCTGCTGAGGATGTTAATAAATCCTTCACAGAAGCACAGGTGGCTAAGTTAGTTGCTGATGCCGTATCGGCCGAACGTCGTGCATGTGTTAAGGATATAGCTGCCCAAGAGGAACGACACAGAGCTGAAATGGCAGAAGTAAAAAAACAAAATGAATGGACCAATAGACAAATCGAGGAGCTCTTCCGACGGGTAGGAACAAAGCCTCCAGTTTTTGGTGTAAGTCCCCATTCCTCTTTCAATTTATACATTTCAAATGAAGTGTACTTGTTTCTCATCATTTGTCGAGTTTTACCAAAGGCTGCAACCAGAATTATTTAGGGGTTAAATCATTTGCCCGTAATTGAATTGAAATTGAAGTCTGCATTTTTAATGTTGGGTAGCTAGTCGGGGTCAAGCTGGTTAATACAAGGTACTAATATAATTTTGCTTTATGCTGTGAAAAACTAACAACATGTGAATATTCATAGCAGTAATTCATTTCTTTAGAGGGTGTAATTGCTTATAAATTTATGTTGTCAGTATACTCTTGCCTGATCTGATCTGAGAAGATTTTGTAAAAAATACTGAATTATTGCATCTAAACAACAGCATAAAGCAACACCTACCAGTGGTTATGGAAGTTTTTGATAAGAATTACTATCAAAAATCGTGCCCAATTGGCTATTCATTTTAGAAGTGAATCTTAGTTTAATGGCTGGGTGTGTTATATGCAAAAAATCCAAAATATCTTAGGTGCCACAAATAAGGAGTCTTAGTTTATATTTTATTGGAAGTGTTTGAAGATGGCATACCTACCTTCCAAACCGATGAACACCCCTAATTTAAGGTTTGGCGTTTCAGTTTTAAGGTTTAGGGTTTAAGTTACTAACATTTTAAAACTAAATATTCAAACCCTCCTCTTTAGTGAAATCTTAAATTTTTTTTTATTGTTTCGTAGGAGTCATCAAATGGCCAACATGGTGGGGGAGACAACAGTGGTGGTGGCAATGCATGAAGGCGTTCAGCGTGACTAGGACCTAATGTGGATGAGCAGTTAATATTTGGTAGTTTTAAGTAGGAAGTACAATTACGTCTAGTTAATGTTGTTTAATGCATGTTTGTTTTGAGCAATGATTGTTGCCAACAGTAAGTAGGATGTGTTTTAAACAGCAATTCCTAAATAGGCTGGGGTCTGAAAATGTATTCGTAAGTAGGATGTGAATCTTTATTGTACTGAACAATAAAGTAGGATGTGAAACTATGTAATTCTTAAGTAGGATGTGAAACTATGTAATTCTTAAGTAGGATGTGAAACTATGTTTAATTTAGGCTTAAAGTCTATTGTCATTTGTTCCTGTTTTGTGTTTAGTACCCATCTATATTCAGTGGTGTTATTGGTGGGTACATCCCTCTATAGATTGGTATTCAATGCATGGTGCCAAAACCACCAGTTTGAAGCGTACAAATTGGGTACGCAACAAAAAAATTGGTGAGTTCCACACAGGGATGTATAAGTATTTGTTACGCAATGCCGACATAAATACCCGTACCCTATCTTTTATTTTGAAACTTATAAAATATTCCCACAATGGTGTTAATCGGGAGGCATTGAATTCCTCTTTCGCGTTGGTTTTTCAAAACCTGTTCCCACACGACTCACCGCACTCAAATCAACTGTGACCTGAAATTAATCCCTTCTCTCTGTCCCATCTCGCTCTCTCTCTATCCCTCCATCTCTCCCGTGCCTCTCTCTCTCTCGGGTTTGGGTGATCTCACTGAAAGAGGTGCGTAGCTCTCTCTCACGGGTTTGGGTGATCTCACTGAAAGAGGTTCGTAGCTCTCTCACTCGGGTTTGGGTGATCTATCTCTTTATCCCTCCCTCTCTTCAGTTTTTTCAATTTACGGTTTCCATAGACATAAATATTAGAGAATTTATAGTTTTTTCAACAATAGGTCTCAATGTAACATACTCAAACCCTAAGATAATTCCAGTTCAATAACAGCATCATTTCTCTAATTCAACTCCAATATATGCTCTATTCAGTCTTATTCCTGTTATTGTAATCTCAACCTTCTTATTACTTTTGTTTTGACTTTTTTTTCTCATATTGGAAAAAATTTCATACAACAGAGAGATACTAAAAAAAAGGCAGTACCTTATAATCATCTTTTTGCTCAATTCATATTGACCTTTTGACAATTAAAAAGAGTCAAAGTCACTAATTAGTTTTGTTTATTTGCAATTAAAACCAGTCAAAGTCACTAATTAGGTTTGTTCATATCGGGCAATTGAACAAGAAAGTTACAGCTTTTGTATATTATAAAGTAACCACTTTTGTTTATCCACTAGCCTACATGTACTAGAGAAGCTTCCACTACTGAACCAGTAAGTTGCTACATCCCAGCCACTTGGTGACACAACATATAATCGTAATAACAAATTAGAAGCTAGCTTAGATAGAACATAAAATCCCGCATGATATTAACTCACACCATGTAATTGAATTGTTTAATAGGACAATGCAGGAAAGTCGTCACTGGATGTACAACAATAGACACGATTCTGGTGGTGGTCTGCACAAAGATTTTGTTGATGGGGTTGAATTGTTCCTTGAGGCGGCATTGTCCAAACCACATGTTGTGACCTATGACGGCGATGAAAAGAAATGTATCCCGTGTCCATGCAAAAAATGTGGAAACGGGCAGCGGAGAGATGTGGATACCGTCGCTGTACATCTTTATAAGTCGGGATTTTGCGCCCTGTATAGTGTGTGGCACAGGCACGGGGAGGGGCAAACACTAGTTGAACCTGATTTAGACAACCAAAGCATTGATCCAGGGGCGGAGATGGTAAGGGAAGTAGCTGGTCCAGATTTCAATTGGGATGACCAGTCACCAACTGGAGCGGCTAAGAAGTTCTTTGACATGATAGAGGCTAATAAAACGCCGCTTTGGAAAGTCCACGCAACAGGTGAACTCCAATGTGAAGGACAAACCGTATTGTCTTTAGTGACACAAGCATTGGCGTTGAAGTCGGAAAACCAACTAAGTCAGAAATGCTTCAATGGGATGTTGGCCCTTATTAAGAGCACACTACCTGCTGGTGAGAATATGCCGGATAATTTCTACCAAGCAAAGCGTTTGATTGAGGGAATGGGCATGGAACATGAGAAAATAGACGTATGCCCGAACTTTTGCATGCTATATTACGGACCGGTGAGGGGGAAAAAGACAAAATGTGATGTTTGTAGCGAACCAAGGTACAAGCCACCTGGACCTAATCCTAAGGCAAAACCAGTCCCACAAAAGCAACTTCGCTATCTACCTATCACGCCAAGATTGCAAAGGATTTACATGACAAAGTCTAATGCAGTAAATATGAAGTGGCATAAGAATGGTAAGCGTGATAGACCCGGGGTTATGTCGCACCCAGCTGACGGTGAGGCTTGGAAGCATTTCTTAAAAAAGTACCCGGAGTTTGGTAAAGAGGCTAGGAATGTTGTATTGGGGTTAACGACGGATGGGTTCATGCCATTCAACTCGAGTGCAGCTCCATATTCTTGTTGGCCGGTATTTGTCTTTCCGTATAACCTACCGCCGGGGATGATAATGAAAGAGGAAAGCATGTTTCTTGCGCTAGTCATACCGGGACCGAAGCATCCGGGTCGGGACATTGACATCCTGCTAGAACCTTTAATCGAAGAATTGAAAAAGTTGTGGAGGGACGGTGCAATGACATGGGATGCATCTAGATCAGAAAATTTCAACATGAAAGCCATGCTTCTTTGGACGGTGAGTGACTACCCAGCTTATGAGATGCTATGTGGGTGGGGTACGAAAGGTTTTTTGGGCTGTTATTATTGCCAAGGTGCAACAAAGGCCTTCCAACTGGAATATGGTGGTAAAGCATGCTGGTTCGATTGTCACAGGTGCATGTTGCCTATGGATCATCCATTTCGTCGAGATAAAACAAATTTCATTACAGGAAGAGAAGAGTGGGATGGGCCACCACCAAGATTGACGGGAGAACAAATACTCGAGGTAGTGAACAAACTAGGTGATACGAAATGGGGTAAAAATGTTGGTTTACCACAGTTTGATGGTTATGGTGTGACTCACCATTGGCAAAAGAAGAGTATCTTTTGGAGTTTGTCATATTGGAAAGACAATCTCTTGCCACACAACATTGATTTGATGCATACGGAGAAGAATTTCACGGAAGCTTTGGTTAACACACTTTTAAGCATGGGAATTAAAACCAAGGATAACGAAAAAGCTCGAAAAGATTTGGCTCTCCTTTGCAATCGGCCCAAACAACACCTAACCCCATGTACAATAAACCCAGGAAAGATGAAAAAACCAAAGGCACCATTCGCACTTTCACAAGGTGACAAGAAGCTAGTTCTAACTTGGATAAAAGATAAAGTCAAGTTTCCCGATGGACACGGATCAAATTGGTCAAGGTGTGTTAACCTAACAACTAACACCCTAACTGGGATGAAGAGTCATGATTGGCATGTTTTCATGGAGCGCCTATTACCTGTTGCATTTCAAGATTTTGTCCCTGAACCCGTATGGGATGTTCTGTGTGAGGTTTCAAGCTTCTTTAGAGAGATTTGTGCCAAGGAACTGGATCCATCCCGTATCGACCAATTAGAAAGGGATATTATCGTCACAATTTGCAAAATGGAGAAAATCTTCCCCCCTGGTTTCTTCAATTCTATGCAGCATCTTGTGATCCATTTGGCACATGAGGCTAGACTGGGTGGGCCAGTAGGGTCCCGATGGATGTTTCCATGTGAAAGGTGCGTTGTTTTCTCAATTGTCTTTTTAAATAAATTACCAAAATTAAATAGTAGTATATTACATAATTCAATTAACTGTTGCTATTAAAGGCGTAACAAAGAACAACGGCTGCGAGTTACCAACAAAGCACGTGTGGAGGGTTCAATCGTCGAGGCTACGATAGTCAAAGAGATTTCCACCACTTCTAGATTCTATTTTGAAGATTTATCACTAAGTGGCCCAAAAGGAGTTGAAAAAGGTAAAACTTCGAGGGGAAACCTTTCGATTTTTGACAGAACTGGCCGTTCCATTGGTAGGGAGAATCGAAGGACACTCACTGACGATGAATATAAAGCAGCTCACACTTATGTCGTCCTCAATTGCCCAGAGATACGTGACAAATACTTAGGGTACAATATTACTATTTATCACTGATTCTGATTTCATAAGTTACCACATCTAAAACCTGCCAAAATATAATTTGATGACTGTCTTACAAATTGCAGGGAGTTTGATTCAAACATGCTCAACATTGGTACAGCCCCACATCGACTTGCAAAAGTACGTCAAGATCTTTTCGCAGATTGGTTACGACAAAGGCTAATAACCGACCGAGACTGCGACCCATACGTTCGAAAGGCAGCAATCAAACCACTCAAACGGGCGAGTTGGTACGATGGGTACGAAATCAATGGGTATCGATTTCACACTGAAACACATGGGCAAAACAAATTATCAAGAAATAGCGGTGTTTGCATCAAAGGAGAGTCAGAATCAGGTGGCACCCAACACGACTACTATGGAGTCCTCGAAGAGGTCATTGAGCTCTCATATGAAGGAGGCAACAAGGTGGTTCTCTTTAGGTGTTATTGGTTTGACATAACAAAGGGCGTAAGGGTCGATCGCCAACATGGGATTGTCGAGGTTAAACATGAATCTCGGCTAAAAACTTATGAGCCATTTGTATTGGCATGTCAAGCAGTCCAAGTGAGCTACCTTCCTTACGCTTCTTTGGGCAAAGAAAGACAAAAATGGTGGGTTGCATTCAAAACAACACCGAGAGGACAATTTCGTGATGAGGAAGATGATGCAAACCTTGAATTTTATCAAGAGGAAATGTCGGAAAATCATATCGAGGTTCCTGACGGACCAAGTTTTGATTGGGCTAATACTGTCATACAAGAAGATGAGTTCGACCTGGTGGACGACATCATGGAGGTCACACAACCACGCGCGACGAATGACAGCAATCCGGTAGAGGAAGGTGAGGAAGAGAATTACATGTATCAAATGGATCAAGCTCAGCAAGAAGCTTTTTGGGGGGAATTTTATGAATCTGAGGAAGATGGTTTTTAATTGGTAAGTAGTCACATTTTTATAATTGAATATATTTTGATTATGTAGAGTTTAAGATAAATACATCTAGAAGTTCTTTTTTCTTCTATTATAAGTTTTCTAATTAGTGTCAAAGTTTTGCATGCATAAAAAGCTTCCTTGTATCAGTAGACAGTTTTTTGAGGAAATGTATCAGTTGAAGTTATAGTATTGTGTATAGTATGTATAGTAAGTTATATATTGTGTTTGTATGACAAAATAATTTAACCAACAGTTGTACCTTAATATTGTGACATATTGTGACAATTTTAGAAGTAAGAGGTAGAAACAGCCAACAATGCTCACTCCTCTCCTAATCACAGAATTAATACTGTGTTTGTTGCAGATTAGAAGGTTAAGAGGTAGAAACAGCCAGCAATGCTAATTAAAGAGTGTCAAGGCATAAAACATCCATTGCCCAAGCTATTGCACAGCCACCCCTTCACATGCCACCCTTTTGCTTTTTCCCTTCCATATATATATTTTTTTAAGGAATCCAATGTAATATTGAAAAAACAATATTAAAACCTCTAATCCAGTGTAACATTGTTCTGTGTTAATGCATCCAGATTCTTCATTTATTTAATATCATTAACCTTCTATATAAGTAAATGAATACAATTGGTGACCAGAATAAGGGTCATGCATAACATTTTTCCAAAAATAAGCCAAAGGGCGGGTTTGAACTGATGACCTTTTGATGAGTCTTGAACTGCACAACCACTGGGATATATACACCTTGTGCAACTTTAATCAAATTGTCTCATGAGTTATAGGATAATACTAATTTTTGCTGTCTCCTTACAAGGTTTTCTCTCTGGATAATACTAATTAATGTCTTTTACAATAAAGTTATATAAAACGCAACTTAGAAAACAGTAGCAAGGGTGCCTCTTGCAAATAGTTAGGGCTTTCACAATTAAAAAAAATATAAACCGATACTCAAAAACAATTGCAACGGCCCCCCTTGCAAATAGCTAGAACGTTCGCAATAAAATAATATAAACAGAACCGGTATGGCATTTGCAACGGTGTCGCTTGCAAATAGTTTAGACTTTAATAATTGAATAATATAAATACAAATGATAAAAAGCATTTGCAACGGTGGCACTTGCAATTAGATAGGGCCTTTCGCACCAAAATATTATAAACAACATTTGCAACGGTGGCCCTTGCAAATGGTAAGTCGGACTCGAATAAAATAATATAAAAAACTACACTAAAAACAATTGCAACGGTGCCGCTTGCAAATAATAACGACCTGCACAATAAAATAATGTAAACAGACCCCTTAAATTTATTTGCAACGGTGCCGCTTGCAAATAATAACGACCTGCACAATAAAATAATGTAAACAGACCCCTTAAATTTATTTGCAACGGTGCTCGCTTGCAAATAACAACGACCTGCACACTAGAAAATTGTAAACAGAACCCTTAATTTTATTTGCAACGGTGCCCCTTGCAACTAGTGTGTGCTGACCGTCTGGGACTCATTTGCAAGTGCAATAGGAGACATTAGCAAGGGTAAGTATAAGACATTAGCAAGCGTGCTTATTTGCAAGGGCTGCCGTTGCAACTATATTAATTTATTCGGAAAAAATCAGAATCTCAATTTCTATTGCAAGGGCTCTTACTACGCTTGCTAAAACCACTTACTACCGTTGCCATTACTGGGAATTCTAGTAGTGTTTTGCGGAGGAGCATACTTCCATACTAGCATGCAATATACGAAAAATCAATCAAACAAAGGTTCCCAATTGGACTCCCTGATTGGAGGATGAGTAGCAGTTATTTTCTACCAAAAAGTCAATTCTTTCAATTGCGTCTCTCCTCTGCAGTTCAATTTCAGGGAAAATTTCATCAAATGTTTGAATCCTGTTTCTGAGTTGCATCTCAATTTCTGAGTTGCAGTACCAAATAATCACGTTTGAATCCTCAGAATTGCTAGTATTGTTATGCCAATTTTTTGCCGAAATTTTTATTAACAGAAATTAAAAAATTAAAATATCGATATTGAAGAACAATTTCGCCAGATTTCGAAAAATAACAATTCCGTTGTTTTTGGTAACGTCCAGAGGCCGTTATGGAGAATAACGGCCCGATTAGCGGTTAATTACGCACCCCCAAATCGCAGGCTTAAAAAAACAGGCCGTTATGGACATTCACGGCCAGGGGAAGAGGGGAAAAAAAAAAAAAAAGTCAGGCCGTTATTGTCCATAACGGCCAGGAAAAAAAAAAAAAATTTTTTTTTTTTTTTTCCAGCAAATAGATTTGTGTGAAATCGCAGCAAATTGTGTGAAATTGTATCAAATTAGTTTTAATTTGATGTGAAATTGCTAGGTTTAATTTTATGAATTCGGTATAATTTTGTGCAATTGCCTTAGCATAGTTTTAATATCGAAATTTTGTACCAAATTTAGTGGTGCCTCATATGCATCTTGAATGTCAGGGTCATTCGGACCGCGGCTGCTTGACATCCTATACCATGCATAATATTTCAAATAATTTATCTTTAACATCAAAACTAAAAGAAGTTGAACACACATTATACTAATTTAATTCATATGCAATTTAAAAATATTACAAGGAGTTGAACACACATGAATGTACACAAGTATTTTGATCAAATCCAACTAAAGTATACAACAAACATGTAAAAATAAAATACACTAAATTTGGTACAAAATTTCGATATTAAAACTATGCTAAGGCAATTGCACAAAATTATACCGAACTCATAAAATTAAACCTAGCAATTTCACATCAAATTAAAACTAATTTGATACAATTTCACACAATTTGCTGCGATTTCACACAAATCTATTTGCTGGAAAAAAAAAAAATTTTTTTTTTTTTTTTTTTTTTCCTGGCCGTTATGGACAATAACGGCCTGACTTTTTTTTTTTTTTCCCTCTTCCCCTGGCCGTGAATGTCCATAACGGCCTGCTTTTTTAAGCCTGCGATCTGGGGGTGCGTAATTAACCGCTAATCGGGCCGTTATTCTCCATAACGGCCTCTGGACGTTACCAAAAACAACGGAATTGTTATTTTTCGAAATCTGGCGAAACTGTTCTTCAATATCGATATTTTAATTTTTTAATTTTTGTTAATAAAAATTTCGGAATTTTTTGAGCCTAAACAGTGTTTGTACATGTTAACCATACATTCCTTTTTACTGGTGTTGCTTGTTCTGATGGTGATGTTATTTTGCTTGTCAAACAAACACTGTCTAGGGGTTGGTAAAATTTATTTACTGATACTGACAAGAAATTTATTAATGTTTTTCCCGGCATTTCTGTTTAAAATTTGTGTACAAACAAAACAATTGTGAGGTTGATAAAGAAATTACCAACTGCTTGGACATATGAAGTGGACTTTAGTAAGAGTTCTGGAGCTCAATACCGTCAATCAGGAAATTGCTAAGCCCATATCAGCAACTTTGACTATGCCTTCTTTAATAAGTATATTTTCTACAAAAAACAAAGCATCTTTTCGTTATTACATCCCATTACAGAATTCAGATATATGTTCCTTAGTTCAGAAGTTACATATTTACCCTTGTAGATAATATATCTCAACAAGTATCTTTTAAGCTTAAGATGATCTACTACTGGGGTGTCATTGGTAAATACTTGTCAGTACCAGATTAATGGTGTATATACATACATTGTTTTCACGAGTCTTGAAACAGATTGGACAGTCGAGATTCATTAACTCAAAAGATTCTCTTTTGAGTTAATGCAGAGGATATGAATTCTCATAGTCAAGAGCCAGTTGAAAATTAAAAAAAGAAAAAGAAAATGGGAGCTATGTCACAATCAAAATATTACTTAATTACTACTGTTATGAAACACTGAAAAAGCTCCCAGACATTGTCCCAGTACCTCATTTTGCTTAAACATATCATCCTAAACAATGTTCATCTAAAGCAACAGTTATCTTTTATTACTGTACCTGCTTTTGTTCTGGTGATTTTAGTTTAGATTATCATTAGTCATAAGAGCATCTACATCCCTGAAACTATTAGAGTTTCTAAATAACTGTTAACTGTTTTTTAGAAATTAAACCTCTCTTAATTTTTAAGCCTCCACATCCCTGAAACTAAAATTAGAATTTCTTAATTGTCACGTCACAGCTTATAAAATTTCTTTTTAAGATATATCTGCAAGAGAAAGGAATTTCAGCTAATCATTTCGCCACGTCACAGTTTATAAACGATTTCTTATTAAGAAATTATTGAGCAAAGTTGCTAAATAAGAAATTCATCTACATCTCTAAAACTGGTTTAGCAACTGCCACATCAGATTAGAAACTCTAAGAGTTTCAGGGATGTAGATGCTCTAAAATATTTAACCAGTAGCATGAGTTTCCTTATTTTGACCCGTACACTGCAAGCTACCATGATGTAAGAAAGGTATTATATTCTCAGTTTCTCACTCTGAAAGAATATTTTAAGACAAAGAGACGGGTATTATATTCTTTGCTTAATCTTTCCAAATTCCCATTGATGCAACCAGGCGTTAAAAGAAATGGCGATTGGCACTTTAAGAATAACTGCTGAAAGTTGAAGCAATGGATTTAATAATCGGCATCTGTTATCTCAGAATCAATCAAAGATTTCCATAGACGCAACCTCCTGAGAGTTAACAAAATACAGAGTATGCTACTTCCAAGGCCTGGAAAAAGAAGAAAAAAAAATGCTATACTAATATCTTTTATATATTGTTAACAAAATATCTTCCTGATTTTGTATGTATTATATTGTTTTGCTATAGGTTACATGATTTTGACTTTTTTTATTTTATTTATGAAAGGTCCTGATACACTCCAATATATTTTAGATACTATTCTCAATAATTGAACCTGCGTTCTCTTGGAAGAGAGATGAGAACTCGTGCCACTACACTAAGCCCGCGGTTCTGATTTTGACTTATATGTTTAAAAAAAGAGAGTAAGACTAAGGTGCTATAGATAGCATAAGGCCTTTCGTGCTACGGTTTCAAAAACCTATCGTATAAACTTCAAACTTCGATTTAAGTAGCTCAGTAAATTGTTTATATAATGAACTTGTAGAATACTAATTTTTACCATTTTTTTATGATTTATGAAATATGGCAAAAAATAGCCTAAAACATTAAGAATTTTCTTTTATTTTCAAGCTATTTTTTGCCATCTTTTATAAATCATAAAAAATAGTAAAAAAAAATTCAAAAATAATAAAAATTAGTATTTTACAAATTCATTATATAACTAATTTATTGAGTTACTTAATCAAAGTTTGAAGTTTATACGATAGATTTTTGAGACTGTAATACGGAAGGCCTTATCCTATCCATATTACCTAAGCCTTACTCTAAAAAAGAAAAGAAAATTATCACCCCAACAAAAACAGTTGTTAAGCAATCCTCAGTGAAAAAAGAACAAGAGAAAAAAACAAAAAGGAACAAAAGTTTAGCATTTCAAATCCCTTGAGATATGTTTGCTTGATTGACAAACTAAAAATGAAAAATATTTACATCAGTCAAACTACCTACTTCAACTTAAAGCAACGACAAAAAAAAAAAGCAATCTAGGACCACAATAACACACAAAACATTAACTTGTTAACAACGAACCGACTTACCGACACCATTAGTTTCTTTACTGAACCCATTTTTGAATGCCATCATTTTCTTGAATTCCTCAAAATTAACCATGCCATCTCCATTCAACCCGAGGGACGTCAATATCTCGCACAACTCCTCGGCACTTATCATACCATCTCCATTCTTGTCAAATATCTCGAAAGCCCCCTTCAGTTCTCTTTCTCCATCTTCATCCTGTACCTCTTCAACCTTTTCAATAGATATATCCCTTGCTTCATCACAACCAACTCCAAGCAACAAGTGGTAGAGATTGCGAAACTCCTCGAGGTCTATTAGGCCATCATTATTTGTGTCGACCTTGCGAATTTCACTTAGTGCCTCTTTGGTGTTTGCAAAGAGCCCGAGTTCGGTAAAGGACGCCTCCAGTTCTTTTGAAGTGATGTATCCATCTCCATCTCGATCCAAAACTGAGAAGAGCGTCTCAGGATCTAGGTTTCTATCTGATCCCGGTGCAGCCTGTTGTTCCTTCTTGGTTGTTTTCTGCGTTGGTTTTGGTGTGAAGGCGAGAGGAATGAGAGAGGAAAACCAAGAAGAGAAATTTTTAGTTGAGAAGAAGAAGAACAGGTAGGTGTTGATCAAACCACATATGAAAAAGATCGCAAACCAAAGAGACGCTTCCATGAATGAAAGAGTGGCGAGAGAAATTAGAGTTCTGTTTAGGAAAATAATAATTTAAAAATATGGGGCAATTTAGAGAAAAGAAGTGCGAGTGTTGTGATGGAATGACTTTAGCCTTTAAACCGAATGATGGAACTGGAGGTTGGAAAGGTACAAAGCGCGTTGTAACCGCGTTTTTAGCGACGGGCTAGATCCAAAACCCGAAACTCAAAATCCGAAACCCGAAATTAGAACCTACATGCTCAATCCCGAAATTTTTATTAAAATCCAAAAAAAATAATAAATTTCGAATTGTTCGCTCATTTTGACAAGATTTCAAAAAATACCCAAACTGCAATTTTATTTCACGATTTTGGATTCCAAAACCACAAATTAAATCCACGATTTTAGCCCCTCCAAAACCGCAGAACAAATCTACGGTTTCAGAAAACCGGATTTTTTTTTGCAGTTTTAGGCTAAAACCATGAATTAAATTCACGATTTTAGGTTTTAGACTAAAACCGTAAATTTAATTCACGGCTAAAACCATTTTCTCTGACAACTTTTGGAGAACCAATTATTATTTTTCAAAAATAGAAGGACCGTAATATTTTCTATTTTTATCTAGAAGTGACTTTTGAACAGTGATCAATAACTCAAATTCAAAAATATTTTTATTTTTTTCCAATAACACACAAAGAAATATTTTAATTTTTCTTATAGCCGCAAAAAATCCGACCTGAAAAATATTGATACGGGTTATTTGTCGCAGTCTTTCTAATAAATCAAATTATATAGTATTCCATTAATTTTCAAAGAAATATATAAAATATTTCTAATAAATAATAGAAAAAATAAAAATCATAGAAATTTCTAATTAAATAAAAAACCATAAATATTTCTGAGATTGGATTCAATTCACCTAAAACCGTGAATTGCCCAAAACCGCAATTTTTTTTTCCGGTTTTCCGAAACTGTGAATTTGTTCTACGGTTTTCGAGGGGCTAAAACTGTGGATTTAATTTGTGAAAAGTTGGCCCAAAACCGTGAAATAAAATTGTAGTTTGAGCATTTTTTGAAATCTTGTTAAAGAGGATGTAGAATTCGATTTTTTTTTTTTTTTTTTTATATTAATAAAAATTTCGGTGCTAAATCGGGAACAGAAACCGGAATTATTTGATCCATAACCGCAATCACCCAGATTATCTGGTAAGAACAAGGAGTTAATCGGAGTCTTCAATTGCTTATCTTTGTCAATAATTTTTTTTACTTTTAGGAAAATATATTAAGCATTTTGTGCTGTTTTAATCTCTGATCGTTTTGTGTTATTGTCGTCTGTTTGAACTTGTGCTGTTCTAATTACTCAGTGACTCAGTGTACTGCTTATGTGATTGAGAATTGCTAGCCGAAGCATATTGCTTGGAAAAGGAATTAATGTGAAAAAAAAGTTGGACATGTAAATCACATTGTTTATTGCCATTATAGTGCTGAAATTTGATATCTAGCTCTGATAATTTTAATGATTCACCTGCAGTGAAAATGTAAAATTGGGTCTCCCTCTTATGAATTTAAAGTAATGAGAAATAACACAAACACACAAATTTATAGAGGTTCGGCAAATCAATCGGCCTACTTCCTCTCATCTCATTCTATTATTTTTCTCTCTTAATTCTATTGTTCTTACACAACTTCTGGATGCCTAAACCAGAGGAGAAGCTAGTACATATATAGAGTTTCTAGGAGAAGATTTACAGCTCTTTTCTTTCCAAATATATCTATCTATTACATGGAATAATATCAAATAGAATGAGGCAGCTGTCCCTTGGTTATATTTAGAAAATGGTCCGGCTTGTTGCACACCATAGAAGATTATTTGCCTAATAATCTTCTTGCCTGTTGTAGCCGGCTATTCTGATTGGATCTGGTGTAGTCGCCCTTCTTCAACACTCCCCCTCAAGTGAGGCATGTATATGTCAGTCATGCCTAACTTGTCTAGTGCGCAATTGAGTGCAGGTCCAGGGACAGCTTTAGTCAGGATATCGGCGAGCTGATCTTTTGTGCCCACGTGAAGAAGCCGAATGTTCCCCTTTTCAATGTGATCCTTTATGTAGTGTCTATTAATTGCGATGTGCTTTGTTCTGTCATGTTGTATCGGATTATGACACATGTCCATCGCTGATTTGTTGTCGCATAATAGGACCATTTCTTCATCTAGTCCAAAACCGATTTCTTCCATGAGTTTCTTAAGCCACAGTAATTCACTTATTCCCTTTACCATGGCTACTAACTCAGCCTCTGCACTAGATAGTGCAACACTTCCTTGCTTCTTGCTTCTCCATGTAACCAGGTTCCCCCCTACAAAGGTGAAATACCCAGAGGTTGACTTACGGTCTACAATGCTCCCGGCCCAGTCTGCATCGGTGTATCCCATTATATCAGACCTTCCATTTTTTCTGAATTGGATCCCTCTCCCTGGAGACCCTTTCAAATATTTAATTATCCTCATCACAGCATCCATGTGATCTTCACTGGGATTATGCATGAATTGGCTCACCAAGCTCACTGCATAGGCAATGTCTGGTCTGGTATGCGATAGATAAATTAATTTACCTACCAATCTCTGGTACCTCTCTTTGTTTGTAGGTACCTGGCCTTCAAATTCTCCCAGCTTTTCATTTACAGCTACCGGAGTTTCTACCGGTTTGCATTCTAGCATTCCAACTTCTGCTAGTAAGTCTAAAATATATTTCCTTTGAGATAAAATAATACCCTGTTTTGATCTAGCTACCTCTATGCCGAGAAAAAATTTCAGGCCCCCCAAGTTTTTCATCTCAAATTCTCCAGCCAGCCTTTCTTCTAACCTCCTGATCTCATCTAGATCATCTCCTGTGATAATCATATCATCAACGTATATAATCAAAAGGGTTAGTTTTCCTTGTTTCTTTTTAAAGAATAAAGTATGATCCGAATCGCTTTGATTAAACCCATAACTCTTCATGGCTAGACAGAAACGACCAAACCACGCACGCGGAGACTGTTTGAGCCCATATAATGCTTTCTTCAATTTACACACTACATCATCTGAACCCGAGTTATTACACCCGGGAGGAAGTTCCATGTAAATCTCTTCTTCTAAATCTCCGTGTAGAAACGCATTCTTTACATCAAACTGATGTAGTGGCCAGTCCAAATTTGCTGCAAGAGATAACAAAACTCGAATGGTAGTTAGTTTAGCAACAGGAGAAAATGTTTCTTGAAAATCAATGCCATATGTCTGAGTAAATCCTTTAGCCACTAGTCTCGCCTTGTACCGTTCAACATTGCCCTGAGCATTGAATTTGATTGTAAACACCCACTTGCATCCCACAGGTCTTTTTCCCTCTGGTAATTTTACCAATGTCCAGGTTTCATTTTTATACAAGGCACTCAGCTCTTCTTCCATTGCCTGTACCCATTTCGGATCTTTCATTGCTTCTTCTACATTCTCTGGTACAGCTATGGATAACATTTGGTCATTAAATTCCTTGAGTTGTTTTGGTAAGTCATTCGTGGTTGTATAGTTGGCTATGGGATATCTGATTTCTTTACTGGTTCCATTTTCCGGAACATACCTTTTTGGTGGCATTCCCCTATTTTTTCTGGGCGGTAAGATGTAATTTGAATTAGGAATACTTACCGTAGGATCATCCTCAGAAGTCACTGGTGGTACTTGAGGTGTCTGTATCACTGCTCCACTCTCTGGTTCAACCCAGATCTCTTCAACTGGATCATCTCCGAAAATAAGGGCTTGCTCGGACCTCATTTCTTCTTGGGCTGATTTGTTTCTTCTGGAATAGACCCGATATGGGCCAGGGGTAGTGGGCTCGGTTACCCGAGTTGGGCTATGAGCCTCAACCCGAGCTGAATCTGCTATCTCAAGGTTCGGCTCAAGAAGGTTTTCACCAGGGTCAAGGTTCGGCTGTGACACGGTTTCAACAAAAGGAAGGTTTTGATTCAGCTGTGACACGGTTTCAGAAGAAGGAAGGTTTTGATTCGGGCTTGGATTAATATTCAGAAAATCTGGAAAAATATTTTCATACCAATTTTCAGCCTCATTTAAATTCTCCCCCTGAGATGAATAATTGGTATTTTTTAAAAATGACTCATTTTCAACAAATGTTACATCCATGGTGACAAACCATTTCCTTGTACTGGGATCATAGCATTTATATCCTTTCTGGTGGAACCCGACGCCCAAATAGACACACTTAACTGCACAAGGATCAATTTTGGAACGTTGTGTTTTCGGAACATGGACATATGCAACGCAACCAAATATCTTTGGGGGTAAACTCAAAACTGAGGGAATCGGGCAATGGAGTGCAAGGGTTCTGAGAGGAGTTTGATAATCGTTCACTTGTGTGGGTAATCTATTAATAACATACACAGCAGCCACTACTGCTGCGTCCCAAAAAATTTTAGGTACGTGATTTTCAAATAGAAAGGACCGTGCAGTTTCTAGGATGTGCCTATTTTTTCGTTCAGCTACCCCATTTTGTTGAGGAGTACCCACACAGGAAGTTTCATGAATAATTCCTTTTGTATTGAAAAAATCCCTCAAGGCTCTATTGATAAACTCTCCCCCATTGTCACTACGGAAATATTTAATATTTTTACCAAACTGAGTTTGAATCATAGTAAAAAAAGATTGAAAAACCTCTGTTACTTCATTTTTTCCTTTCAAAAGATAAATCCAAGTCATTCTGGTGCAATCATCAATAAACAAAACAAACCATCTAAACCCAGCAATTGAAGTAATCGGGGCCGGACCCCACACATCAGAATGAATTAAATCAAATGGTTTACTACATTTATTCAAGCTCGGTTTATAAGACACACGATGGCTCTTAGCCTTGACACATGTTTCACATTGAAAATCTGAAGTCTTTAAATCAGCAAATAAAGAGGGTAAAAGTTTATTTAGATAACTAAAGGAGGGATGCCCTAACCGCCGATGCCAGGTCCAAATTTTGGTTTCTGCTTTAGAACTTCCCTTTGCTAGGTTTGTTTCTCCAATTCTCAAGTCTTCAAGGTGATACAGACGACCTTGCTTAATACCACGCCCAATGACTTCCTTCGTGAGGATATCCTGGAAAATACAACAGTTTGGATACATCATTACTACGCAATTTAAATCTTCTGCAAGTTGCCCTACTGAAATGAGTTTAGTAGATAATGATGGCACTAGTAAGGTATTTTGTAATGTTAAGGTAGGGGTTATATGTACATCTCCAGTTCCTGTCACCGGAGATGACACACCATTGGCATTTAAGATTTCTATTGTTTTGGATTTAGAGCACTTGAATATATCGTTCTTACAAAAGGTCATGTGGTCGGTTGCTCCAGAATCAATTATCCATGACTCATTGTTCCTTGTATGATAATTACCTTGAGATAAATAAACATTACCTTCGCCTTCTGTTGTTTTTTCTGTCTTACCAGTAACCACCAAAGTTGCCTTTCCTTTCTCAGCTGCTGCAGCAGCTTCTGCCGCCTTTTTCTTCTTGAACTCGGGATACCAGTCAGGGAACCCAATTAACTTATAACATCCTTCTTTAGTGTGATTCTTTTTCCCACAGTTCGTGCAGTACATATTTTTCTTATTTGGACCTGCTTTGTTCTTCCATGTAAACAAACCCGTACCTGGAGGATAGTCAGTTGGTTTACCGTTTTGAGTCTCCTCCGTACCTCCCCTGTTTGTGGAGATCTGGTGACCCATGTTTACCCCGGGGTTAGACTCACCATGCTGGACGGAATTTAACACACCTGGTTGACCCGTATAAGAGTATGAGGGCCGGTTCTGAGATACCTGATTAAAGGAGAAATTGCCATCTTGAACTACCATCGCCATAGGATTATATGAAGACCCATTTCGGTCACCTAGCATCACACCTTGCCTTTCTTCTTCTCTACGCACTCTTCCATATGCTTCATCAACTGTCAGTGGAGGATTTGTGCGAATAATTTCTGCCCGTACACCATCTAACCTTTCATCAAGGCCACCTAAGAATATGACCAACCTATCTTCCTGCAATTCTTTGTTACGTTTTTCAATATCTACTAAACACACCATGGAATTTGGTCTCCTTGAATCAATTTCTCTCCATAAGCCTTGCAACAAACTATAGAAATGTTCTACTGACCCCCCTCCCTGTTTGATTTGGTATTCCCTTTTCTTTAGGGAATAGAAATGAGACAGATCACCCCCATCGAAATAGGTAACCCTTAGGGCATTCCAAATATCTTTGGCCGATGTATGATGGACATAGTTACCTATAAGACTAGGTTCCATGGAATTGAGAAGCCAGTTCTTTACCTGGGCGTTTTCAGCCTTCCACCTTGGATACCCGGCATCTGAAGATGCCGGTTCATCTCGTTCTCCATTTACATACCCGAACTTCTCCTTCATAGAGAGGCACCCTTCAGCCAGGTTGGACCAGATGCCATAATTTTTTCCGTCAAACTTGACTGCGACAGGTTGAATGGTCTGATCAATATGAGGGGTTGGGATTATCTGTTGGTTTTGGTTCTGGATGAGTGCTTGGGCAATTTTTGTGGTAAGTTCTGTGATGAAATCTGAGGTTAATGGTACTTCGGTTTTGGATTTTTCTGGTGATTCTGCCATGGTGAAGATCGGTGTAGAGCTGTAGGAATGAGAAAACTGAGTAACTCCAATACTCTGTTCTGGTATTTTTTCGGTGTAGAGCTATGTCTCCAGGATCAACTACAAGAGCTCTGATACCATATCATGAATTTAAAGTAATGAGAAATAACACAAACACACAAATTTATAGAGGTTCGGCAAATCAATCGGCCTACTTCCTCTCATCTCATTCTATTATTTTTCTCTCTTAATTCTATTGTTCTTACACAACTTCTGGATGCCTAAACCAGAGGAGAAGCTAGTACATATATAGAGTTTCTAGGAGAAGATTTACAGCTCTTTTCTTTCCAAATATATCTATCTATTACATGGAATAATATCAAATAGAATGAGGCAGCTGTCCCTTGGTTATATTTAGAAAATGGTCCAGCTTGTTGCACACCATAGAAGATTATTTGCCTAATAATCTTCTTGCCTGTTGTAGCCGGCTATTCTGATTGGATCTGGTGTAGTCGCCCTTCTTCAACACTCCCGGCCAGTGAAACGAAGTCACTGTTATATGAGGAAACAAACAACATTGTATTTGGTGTTTAAAACACAATTATATATATAGGAGGTTATATGGTGAAATTAAAGAACCATGTAATGTCCAAATTGCAACTATTATTTTGGGCTAAGTACAAGTGGATGGTCTTGATCCTTCGAGCAATATTCTCTGAGATAACTTTTTTGAAGACTATATGAAAATACAGGAGGTCTGCTTTAAGATTCGTGCGTATTGTAAATAAGTGGTGTTCTTTATCTCCTTCCATGACAATCTATGCCAAATAAGATAAAGTACCAGTAAATTCATTTTCCTAAAGCACAAAAGAAAAGACATTACTAAATAATCAGATTGAAACTAGAAAAAATAAAGGGAGAAAAGTGCAAAAAGGTAATAACAATTTACATCCCTCATCAAACACTGAGAAATGGGTACAAAGAACAGCTCAAAAATTAAGCATAAAACCTAATTAATACATAAAAAACACCACAAAAAGTGTAAATCCAACAATATATACTAGACATAACAATCAACATAAACTGAAAGAGGCAGAAAGAGATGAGTTACTGATCGTTACGAACACCAACTGTGCATTGTGCTAGATGCGTCAGATGGTTCGGATTGTGAACTGTTGCTACTCAGTATAGGGATGAGGCTTTGCAACACTGCATTAAATTCCTTCTCAAATTACCTGAAACAACAAAAAATACACAACATTTATTCAAAGGGAGGATATCACATCTCA
Source organism: Carex kokanica (assembly GCA_025461125.1). Taxonomy (NCBI): domain Eukaryota; kingdom Viridiplantae; phylum Streptophyta; class Magnoliopsida; order Poales; family Cyperaceae; genus Carex; species Carex kokanica. The sequence goes on from JAJGRX010000870.1 coordinate 62,323, forward strand.
TATACTGTTTTGCAGGGGTATACATGACTTTCCGAGTTTTTGTTTTATGTATGCCAATAAACAGTTTAGTTTCAATGACTGCAAAGAGTGAGGCTATGGTACTATGAATAGCGCGGATTGAGCCATATTAAAACAGTAAATAATAGTAAAAAATGTAAAATTTGATCTACAAGTACATTTTCATATGGAGATCATGTTGAACGATTCAGATCGACTGTTTGGACGTTGAAAACAGAGATATTGATTCATAGTACGGACCAATCCGCACTATGCATAGTACCATAGCCTCACTCAAAAAAGATTGTATCATATAGCTTCTTAGAAGATACTTCTTTAGGACTCTTTAAAGTTCTTCTCGAGCAATATCCATGAAATGGACCAAGAAATCACTCTTCAAGCAAAACGAGCAAAAAAAAAATATAGCATCTAAAGAACCCTGTTTTAAGTCAAAGCACTTTTAAGGACAAGATAAAACCAACATAACAACCCTAAAAGGAAAAGAGGTAAAAGAGAAACATTAAAATTAAGGTAGTGACCAGACTTTGCATTTTGTTCAATCTAAACTGTGCATTGTTCGATCAAGTAACTTTGCTTTTTTGTTATGTTGATTTATTTTTATGTGCCTACTTTTAAATCCTATAGCTCATCGGTTTGACAAAATTTAGAAAGACCACACAAATGCAAGAAAAAAGAAATAGTTCAGGGTCTTGATTGAAAAAAAAAAAGTAACTAATGGACCAAAATAAACAGAAGAAAAGGTTCAGGGGCCAAAATAGACTTTCCAAAATAAGAAAATGCATATAGAGATGTGCACCTGATCGAGCAGTAAATACGCCGAGTTATGATAGTCGTGGAATTCCAATGTTATACTGAGTAGGCATAATTGATTGTGAATTTTCCATTGAAATTGATTTGTACACAAGAAGGACTATGTAAGAAAATTTTAAGAGATATGATAGTGGTGAAACTACATATGTAATCATGTATCACTTGATCCCTTCCTAATAGGTATTAAAATAATCAGAGTGGATTTTTAAGTTCTGTACCACAGAATCCGAGGTCCAAATATCAAATCATTTACAATGATTTTAAAGACATATCCAGTCTTTTTACAACAGCAGCTTGTACCCATATAACCAAACCCCTTAGAAAACCATGATCCCTATTTGGACCATATGATTCCAATCAAAGAGTACCGATTAATTAAATGCAATCAAAATGTAAGTCAGAAGTTCAGAACTAACAATAACATTGATAATTCAGCCTCAATTTTGGCTACTTCCAAGAACATTGGTACCCAAAGTAGAGGCAAAGTATATAGGACAAAAGCATAATTTGGTTTCGAATGATATTTCAATTTTGTGGACAATCATTTCCCCATTTCAATAGTCTTCCAGTTTTCTCGAATGGATATTAATTGCTAAAACCTTTGTGAAATTGAGGAAGATTTGCATGGTACAAAATTTGAAATTTAGAATTCAAATGTTAGTGCAAGTTGGCTCCCCAAACACCAGCTTTATACGGCTTAAGATTAAGGGCCAGTAGTGGAGTAGCTGCTAGGTACTGGTACATTAATTGTACCTGGTAAGTACTTGATATGCAGCACGACTGCAAGTGAAAAAACAATGAAATCACACAAAAAAATTAAAACTAAATGCAGAATGAGCAAATAAAACATTACAAATTATAACAGAAAAAAACAGTGAAAAAAAATAAAGAATTCGTCCAGAATAAGAGAAATATTCAGAAAGGCAGTACAAAAACTTCAGTTAATGGCACAACAGGCTGCCCAAAGCATAATAATTGAATATCTACATTAAAAAAAGCCATCTTCAACCCAATTTGGCACATCAATCATTTGTCTTACCACTTGTCTGCTCCATCAGATCTTTCGCATCATCATCTCGTCCCATTTTCAAAAGAAGTCCTAATACTGGTGCAGAGGCAGCTAAATCAGGTTTCAACCCTTCTCGCTTCATTCTGTTCGGCACACACATAGCCTCATCTACTTTACTCTTTTTAGCATATGCTTTCAGCAAGGAAGTGTTAGTTGAGAGATCTGGCGCTAAATGATTGAGATGCATTCTATCTAGGATATTCATCACATCATCAATATTACCATCATTTACATAGCCAAGAAGTAAAAATCGATATGACACAACATCTGGTTTTATACCTCCCCTTACCATTATGTCAACTTTTCAGCTTCCTTGCTTTGCCCTTGTTTGCACAAAGAATCCATCATTGATCCATAAGTAACCTCATCTGGCAAAAAGCCTCGATCAGTCATATCCTTGAAAACTCTAATCGACTCTTTCCAACAGCCTAGCTTAGAATATCCATTTATAACAATATTATATGTGATAAGATTAGCTTAGAATATACAGTAATTTCTCTGCCCTGTCAGCTTCCCCCCTGTTGCAAAGTGCATCCATAAATATATTGCATGCCACAGTGTCAGGCAATAATCCCTTTGAAACCATCTCATTCAGCACCTTCTTTGCCTTTCCTATTTTGTTTATCTTGCAGAGCCCATCTATAAGAGTATTATAGGTAAAAACATCAGGATGCTTACCTCGAGAAACCATAATACAAAGCAACTCATCTGCCTTTTCAATTGCCCCCTCCTTAATTGGATAATTTGTATTTATTTAATTTTTAGTGTATATAAAAAATTGTGCAAACGTGACGGGATGCGTCGTGTCCAAATATTTGTATTTTCGCTTGGACTTAGAGTGTGACACAAATTTTTTAATTCAATGTTTCGATATTTGAATTCCAAATTACAAAAGTTTTGAATTTTTAAAGGGACAATTAAATTCGAAATCATGATTAAAAAATGAGGTTATGTATGTAGTTATATATGTATCATCATAAGCAAGAATGTGGGTTAGGAATTGGCATCGCTTGCAATATGTTTTGTGTTGTAATTGTATGCTCTCTTTTTCCTTTTAGCCCCATCATCTCCAGTTATATATTTCTCTCCTTTTGTTCATCTCATTTCAAGTCTTGAGGGGGAGAAATTATAAGTAGAAATGATTCTGTACTTTTATGTATGTTTGGAAATTGAATGTGGGGCTGGTCTGGTCTTTTCTGTTTGGAGAAAATTTTGAATTTGGTTTTGATCTGATAATGTATCTTGGGGACTCTTAATATGTGAAATGAAATTCCTTATTTTCGACCATATTTGTCATTTTATATGTCAAATTAGGAATAGTCAGGATTTTTTGCTGGAACATGATCGTTTTAAGGATTGATGGATCTACAATCTAAAAGATCAAATTAATTATTAAACAGACAAACACTCTCTTCATCTTATTCTGTCGAAAAGATTTAAGTTGGTACATATATGGTACTAAAGCACACAAGCAATCCAGTAGTAAATAAAACATCCCACAAAAACTAGAAGAAATAACTTAAACAGAACACACATAAATGAACTTAAAAAAATAAAAATAAAGAACAACAGAGAAGGCTAGCTGTAACGAAGATCATGAACTCCAAGAGTTTTACAGCTTAATATGAACTAACTTTATGAACTTAAGCAATTGAAAATTATCTACTACAGATTTCAGTTATAGAGACGCAGTTTCTGCCCATGTATGTCCAACTTAGAAGGGGTCTTTTGCGGAATACCCATGTGAACCATCAGCAGCATCACGTGCGTGAGAAGTTCTCCTCCTTGGCTCAATTGCTTGGAATGGTAGTATGTCTTGCAATTAATCGCCGCATGGCACAACATCTCCACCCAAACTCTACTGAGAAGGCGCCACCTCTTGTTCTCTGCCAACTCATTTAGCTCCCCTGCGAGCTTGCATGCTTTGCACAACAAGGCAATTTCTACTGATTCGTTGGACATTTTTGAATCCACTTCTCGAATGAGTGCTTCCCTTGCCAATTCTTCTGTAAGCCCCTTTCCCACTGCTCGAAAGATATTTTTGGCTTCAGTATATATGTTCTGATATTTTCTTATTGACTCGATCCCATTCGGCATCATGGATGATTGCATGATTACAAGGTACATCATGTAGTTTGACATTATCAAACTAATTTCACGGCCTGAGTGACTGTTATTGTCATTCCTACTACGCCCAGTCTCAGGGTTTTCATTCATAGCACCGAGAGTGTGGAAGCAAAGATCCGTGGCAATGTGCCACAATAGAATTATCTCATCAAATCTTGTTCTTGAGCGGTCTACTACCCAGTCAAATGCCTCCTGTTTAAGTACTTCCTCTAAGTTGAAATCTCGTATCTCTTTGCTATTTGACCAATCGTGTGCACCACCACTCGTCTTGGTCTTAAGCTCTTCAAATAAAAGCTCTCTTAGCTCGCATGGCACACGAACAGAGCGAATGTAAATAAAGTTATCCCATAACTCCTTCACCTTAACAGCGTTCAAAATCCATCTAAATATGGTTTTTTTATCTCTCAGGGAAAAGCTCAACAAGCTGTACTGCCCCATCGAGTTTGACCACCGGGGCTTGCCCTTGGGGAAAAAGCACGACATAACTTTGGCAATATTAACTGCCAGATTCTTTATGAAACAGTGTTTCTTTTCTTTAAGTGCGACTATCATCCAATCAGAGGTTATGATTAGAAGAAGGGAAATCAATTCCATGAAAAGAGCAGAACCAAATAAAATATAAGATATTATGATGTCTGCTTTTTCATAACCACTTTTCTCGCTCTTAAGAAAGAGTACGAAAGTAGAGGCGATCATCCCAAGAGAGATAAATCGCCAGATGCAACCACGCTGACCATTGAAAAGAACAGCCTTGGTGTGAAGCACATCGTATAGGAAGGAAAACTCTATTTCCACCACTTTAAATGCCTTCCACACATCACAGTTCAGGAAATAGGTTTGGCTTTGCCTATAGCAATTTACGCTGAGCCTGTGGTCTACCACAAAAGGCTTGAAAATCTTATAGAATTCATAGGCCTCAGTTATCTGGTCTGTTTCATAGGCAACAGTGTGGGAAGGCAATCGCTCTTGGTTTTGCACATCATATGACTTTGGCAATTGACCCATGCGGGAAGAACGGAGAGCCCAAGTTCTCTCTGAGTACTTGACTAATCCAGCAATGAAAACAAAGAAAGCTGCTACTCGCAGCATGGGAATTGCCACCAAATTAAGCAATACCATAAATGCTATGACAACCTGTACGGCCAATCCGAGAAAATGCCTCCACCAGAGCTCGTTATCCTCGATTGAATATGAAGTGATGGTGTCAGGCCCACCAAGGTGGAGGAGGAGGAAAGGAGCCCAAAAGGCCATCAGGCCTACGTTTTGCCTCCTGAGAAGGTTGCCGAGTGCCAAGATGGCAACGGAATCAGCAAACAGGTAAAAGAACCAGAGAACAAGGATTAGGAACTTTTTGCCAGTGCGTTTTCTCAAGGGAGACAAGAAGACCAGGCCATATTGCAAGCATAGGCTTACCAGCACCAGGATTCTTATTTCCTCAACATTCCAGAGCCTTTTCAAACTCTCTTGTATAATTGGCATTGTGGTACCTTTTTTCACAAAGAAGAGAGAGGTTTCAGTTAGGGGTGTCAATGGATACGGTAGGGATAGGAGAGAGGCATTTTCATATCCATATTCTACCCTTATCCGTTAAGTTTGAGTTTTTACTCATAACGGGTAACTATCAAATAAAATAACAGTTTATATAATTTAACCTAAAATATAAAAAATAAATAAATATATTAAACACATCATGTACGTAATATCATAAAATATAAAAATTATAATTTTTTATTTCACTAGTTAAAAATTATAAATTATTAATCAAATATAACGTTATAAAAATATTATATAATTCAATTTTGCCATAACTTAGTAATTAAGAAACAATATAAAATGTTGTATAAATCAATCTAATCGAAATAATAAAAAATTATGTAGTATATGTATAAATTAAAAATATCATATATAATTTAATATTTGTCAATTACCCTATAGAGTGACGGGTACGAAATAACACTTACTCATACCCTTATCTGATAAGCTAACAGTTTTTTTTTCTTACCTATAACAATACCCATTAACTTAACGAAAAAAAATTCTTACTCATACCCGCCTTATCGTATATGATATGAGTCGGGTAAACGGTTAAAAGGAATTCATTGACGCTTCCTAGTTTCAGTTCTGAAGCATATAACTATATATGTTTCCATATTTTAGAATTTTATTTCAAAATTTATACCATGAACTATAATTAATGTACTGCTTTGCTCATGCAGCTTGCTTGATAGAATTAACTGGTTGTAAAGCGAAGCGACTGCGCGCTGGCAAAGGAAATTATCCGATGTATGGCAATTAAATTAATTATGAAAAATATAATCTTAGCAATTCAACAATGAATATTGAACTCATTTTTCTATTTTTGAGATGAAAAATAAGTTCAAGCCATCCAACTTTAAATTTGCAGTCAATCCAATGGTGAGTGGTTTTATTATTATAGCTGCAGTTGCCAGTTGGTCAATGGAAATTAGAAGGAAAAGCCAACTACCGGATTCAAAATGAAAATATTCCCTTTTAAATAGGAGCAGTGCTTAATATCGATATATACATTAATTATACAGTGCTTACTTGAAATTAGCTCTTTGAGGTGCTCCTTAGACGAGCTCAGCTCTGAGAGTCTTGTGCCGAAGAATTAAATCCGGAATGAGATGGTTGTAATGAGATTGTTGTAGATGGTAATGGCATTGGAAGAACTGACTCTCCTAGCTCTCTCTTTTTTGAACCAAAGGAGGTATTGTATTCTTTCCTTCCATGTAAAGAAAAGTAGGGTTTATATATGCTTCTTACTTTCACTGTTAATTTCCATTACGTGTGCCATATTTCAATTCAAAAATTATATTCATAAATTGTTTTCTATATTATAGTCTCACAAAAATGAGTGTTTATGTGTTATCTATATATGAAAATGAAAGACCTATATTTATTTAAGGAAAAATTGGTTATTTGCCACTCCAAAACCTTCAAATTGTCAAATGCGATCTCGAATTTTGAAATTGTAAAAATGCCACTCTAAACTTCATTAATTTCTAATTTTTCCATTTATACTGTATTAGTGTTGTTAAAAAAAAAACAATTTTCGGACTAAAATACCCTTTCTGAGAAGGGTTTCACTCTCCAGTCTCCATCAAAGAGTTTCACTCTACACACCTCACTCTCCAGTCTCCACCAAAAAAACAATTTCTCTCGGTCTCTCTCAAACCCTACGCCAAGGCAGCCCCTCCGTCTCAACCGCCCCGAGTAGGCAGCCCCTCCGCCTCAATCGCCCCGAGTAGGCAGCACCTCCGCCTCAATCGCCCGGCAGCCCCTCCAATTGCCCCGAGTAGGCAGCACCTCCTCCTCAATCGCTCCGGCAGCCCCTCTACCAAATAACCATATATGTTTGAAGAGGAGAGGCAATTACAACTGGAGGCATGCGGTGCCAAATAACTAATTAATTGTAGGAGGGTATAATAGGAAATACAGAAATACGTATATCAAAATGGTATTTTTTATATAATTTTTAATAAAAATAGTATAAGAATACGGTATAAATGGCAAAATTAGGAATTAATTAAGTTTAGAGTGGCATTTTTACAATTTCAAAATTCGGGATGGCATTTTGACAATTTGAAGATTTTGGAGGGGTAAATAACCAATTTTCTCTTTATTTAATATCAGATTTTCTATATGTATTAATATCTTGTCTACAGAAATATATTCAGTCCCTAGACATTGTATGTGGAGATTGTGCCCATACATAGTTACTTATTAGATCTATCCAGCAACAAGACTCATTTATGTACTGTTTGGTCTTACAAATTATATTATATATTCATCATTAAAAATTAATATTTTACAAAAAAAAATATTACTACAAAGATGCATCTGATTTGACAATTAACATTTTATACGGTATATACATGAGATATGAGAAATGTTATGAACTGGTCATGCTATATAAGAATGGGACAGTATTTGCGAGGGACACTATCAGTATATCCTCACGGGTACTCTCGTTGCTAATAGAAAAAACAAATTTCTGGCGGTATATCCTTGCGGATAATGTCTCATTCTTCTCGTATATATAAATTTGGACGCGCGCTCATCATTTTCAAGGTTTCTAATGTGTCATTTTTAGTTAGTATTTTTAATTCTTAAAGTTTCTAATGTGTCATTTTTTATGCTTTGCTCAAAGGTGTGGCTAAATTGAACTTTAATTGGTGTAAAGTGGAAACTTTATATATTCCAACAAAATCGGATATGTTCTTGGCTTGAACTGATTATTATATCCTTTCCTTCCATGTGCGCACTTAGCTTTCACAAGCATGCATCCTTTTTTCTTTTTCCTTAATTTTCCTCTTCAAATTAATTTAACCAGTAGTCTTAAATTAAGCTATTAAATTCATTAAACTAAACAAGTCTTAAAGAAAGAAAGTAAAAGTGTGGGTGCTTTAAGAAGGGATCGGCTCCTCTCTCCAATAATATATTGTACGTACGGTTTTCATTGGAGATCTTTTAAATCGAAATTTTTAATAGAAAAAAATATATATCGACAATGAAGAAGCTTTTCGTGAAAATTCGAGATGTAGGACCATCGCGGCCTGATTAGCAGAATACCAATTTGGGAGATTCACGGATTAAGCAGGACGTTATATTTAGCAACGTCCAGGGAGTTCAGAAAAAAAAATAAAAAAATCGGGCCGTTATACTCTATCATGTCCAGGGAGTTCGGAAAAAAAAAATCGGGCCGTTATGGTCTATCACGGCCAGGGGGACGGGAAAAAAAAAAACTTTTTCTAAACGTTAGTTTGTACAACGTCCTGTCGGCAAGTTAACAGTAAAAGCAGGACGTTATAGTCCAAAACAGGACGTTACAGTCAATAAACCTTCCTTTTCCTCGGATTTGGAACAAATTGCCCGAAGAGAAAGACAAAAAAAATGTGAAGAACGAATGAAACATAAAAGATTAGAGGCATTTGAATCATCTTCTTTTATAAAAGAACCTTACAATCAAGTTTTGAATATTTTAAAATTCTCGAAAGAAAAAACACTACTATTAATTGTAGGGATTGAGTATTGTTCAAAGGACTTTGGACAAAATTTATCTAAAGTCAGATCTAAACCGTTCGATATGTATTGAGATGCGTCCAAACTGATTCCAAATTTAATAAATTTAAAAAGTTCCATATATCTAAACCGTCCATGCAATTTTTACATCGATCGGACGGTTTAAATCAAATTTTGGACTAGACTTTGTCCAAAATCTTTTGGACAAAACCTCCACCCTTAATTGTATCCATTTTTTTTATGGAGTAATAAATATATATATTCTTTCTTATATGAGGAGAGAGCATCAGAAAAATATTATTTTCCAATCTAAGGAGGAATAGAATCAGATGGATAAAGATTTTGATGAGATAACATGTGCAAAAAATCTTAAAATTTAATATTATATGAAAAATATAGATATTCTCATGTGCCACTAATAACACATTAAAAACGAATTACGTCATGGATAATCTTGTCAGTCAATTAATGAGAATAAATTAAGTTTTAACATGATAATTTTTATAAAATAATCTTCCAATAATAATTTATTGTGCGTTGTCATCGAGGATACAGACTTAATGAACAGTTTAATAAAAGTGGCATCATTTTTATAGTGAAGAATAAAATTGCAAGATGTGTGCTTAAAAAAAAGCTTTTTAAAATTTTAAGTTTTTGGAAAGGAAAGGAATTTGTCCAATCAAAAAGGTTTAACTGTGAGGATTTTTATTATCTTACACTAAATGGAAAAATTCTAACGCAAGATGCTCTGGAGAAAAGGAGAATAGGATGTGATCGGCAGCATGGTCACAAGATTTGTATTTAATTCGCAAATTAAACGTTTAATTCGCGAACCGCGAACCGATCTATTTAATTCACGAATAAGACATCTAATGTTCGAAATCTTATTGAATTGATTTTAAACAACGAATCTAACATGTTAAAACTTATCTACTTCGTCATTAATGTGGTTACATACAAAATTTATAAATGTTTGAGAATATGGATTTAAACAGATATATTCTGATCGGACGGTCCGGAAATAAACAAAAATATTTTGTTCTGACCGGGCATACCCCGAGTCCTTTGCCGCCAGTTTAATTTATGTCAGGTATTTTCCGTCCATTATCTTTTAGTGTTTGGTGGTGTTTTGCAGTTGTGCTGTTTTAATCTCTGATCGTTTTGTGTTATTGTCGTCTGTTTGAACTTGTGCTGTTCTAATTACTCAGTGACTCAGTGTACTGCTTATGTGATTGAGAATTGCTAGCCGAAGCATATTACTTGGAATAGGAATTAATGTGAAAAAAAAGTTGGACATATAAATCACAATGTTTATTGCCATTATAGTACTTGCTGAAATTTGATATCTAGCTCTGATAATTTTAATGATTCACCTGCAGTAAAAATATAAAATTGGGTCTTCCGGCCAGTGAAGCGAAGTCACTGTTATGTGAGGAAACAAACAACATTGTATTTGGTGTTTAAAACACAATTATATATATAGGAGGTTATATGGTGAAATTAAAGAACCATGCAATGTCTGCTTTAAGATTCGTGCGTATTGTAAATAAGTGGTGTTCTTTATCTCCTTCCATGACAATCTATGCCAAATAAGATAAAGTACCAGTAAATTCATTTTCCTAAAGCACAAAAGAAAAGACATTACTAAATAATCAGATTGAAACTAGAAAAAATAAAGGGAGAAAAGTGCAAAAAGGTAATAACAATTTACATCCCTCATCAAACACTGAGAAATGGGTACAAAGAACAGCTCAAAAATTAAGCATAAAACCTAATTAATACATAAAAAAGAACCACAAAAAGTGTAAATCCAACAATATATACTAGATATAACAATCAACATAAACTGAAAGAGGCAGAAAGAGATGAGTTACTGATCATTACGAACACCAACTGTGCATTGTGCTAGATGCGTCAGATATGGTTCGGATTGTGAACTGTTGCTACTCAGTATAGGGATGAGGCTTTGCAACTCTGCATTAAATTCCTTCTCAACTTACCTGAAACAACAAAAAATACACAACATTTATTCAAAGGGAGAATATCACATCTCATATACTGTTTTGCAGGGGTATACATGACTTTCCGAGTTTTTGTTTTATGTATGCCAATAAACAGTTTAGTTTCAATGACTGCAAAGAGTGAGGCTATGGTACTATGAATAGCTCGGATTGATCCATACTAAAACAGTAAATAATAGTAAAAAATGTAAAATTTGATCTACAAGTACATTTTCATATGGAGATCATGTTGAACGATTCAGATCGACTGTTTGGACTTTGAAAACAGAGATATTGATTCATAGTACGGACCAATCCGCACTATGCATAGTACCATAGCCTCACTCAAAAAAGATTGTATCATATAGCTTCTTAGAAGATACTTCTTTAGGACTCTTTAAAGTTCTTCTCGAGCAATATCCATGAAATGAACCAAGAAATCACTCTTGAAGCAAAACGAGCAAAAAAAAAATATAGCATCTAAAGAACCCTGTTTTAAGTCAAAGCACTTTTAAGGACAAGATAAAACCAACATAGCAACACTAAAAGGAAAAGAGGTAAAAGAGAAATTTTAAAATTAAGGTAGTGACCAGACTTTGCATTTTGTTCAATCTAAACTGTGCATTGTTCGATCAAGTAACTTTGCTTTTTTGTTATGATGATTTATTTTTATGTGCCTACTTTTAAATCCTATAGCTCATCGGTTTGACAAAATTTAGAAAGACCACACAAATGCAAGAAAAAAGAAATAGTTCAGGGTCTTGATTGAAAAAAAGAAGTAACTAATGGACCAAAATAAACAGAAGAAAAGGTTCAGGGGCCAAAATAGACTTTCCAAAAAAAGAAAATGCATATAGAGATGTGCACCTGATCGAGCAGTAAATACGCCGAGTTATGATTGTCGTGTAATTCCAAAGTGTAAAAAAGGGCAAGCTGACACGTGACAAGCAGGAAAAGGAAACAGAGGCGAAAATAGGGCAGCAGCTTTGGATCCGGTGATTGATTGATTTCCAGATTCGATACAGGAAGAAAAGGAAGCATGGATCTAGTGATTGATTTGTTAGATTTGATTCATGTAATAATTCAGGAAAATGAATATTGAGAAATAAATCTTGATAGCATTTGTTAGTTTCTAAATATACAAAATAGAGATAGGATAAATGAAGGCTTAGGCCGTGAGAAGAAAGATGAACAGAAAGTTGTAAAACAGAATTTTTAATGAAATAAAATCAGGGAGGGAGGGAGATTCTTGGGAGTGTGGTGTTCATATTTTTTATCTTGATTCGTGATAAAGTTATACTGAGTAGGCATAATTGATTGTGAATTTCATAGGCATAATTGATTGTGAATTTTCCATTGAAATTGATTTGTACACAAGAAGGACTATGTAAGAAAATTTTAAGAGATATGATAGTGGTGAAACTACATATGTAATCATGTATCACTTGATCCCTTCCTAATAGGTATTAAAATAATCAGAGTGGGTTTTTAAGTTCTGTACCACAGAATCCGAGGTCCAAATATCAAATCATTTACAATGATTTTAAAGACATATCCAGTCTTTTTAAACAGCAGTTTGTACCCATATAAGCAAACCCCTCTCTTTACAGAAAACCATGATCACTATTTGGACCACATGATTTCAATCGAAGAGTACAGATTAAATAACTGCAATCAAAATATAAGTCAGAAGTTCAGAACTAACAATAACATTGATAATTCAGCCTCAATTTAGGCTACTTACAAGAACATTGGTACCCAAAGTAGAGGCAAAGTATGAAGGACAAAAGCTTAATTTGGTTTCGAATGATATTTCAATTTTGTGGACAATCATTTCCCCATTTCAATAGTCTTCCAGTTTTCTCGAATGGATATTAATTGCTAAAACCTTTGTGAAATTGAGGAAGATTTGCATGGTACAAAATTTGAAATTTAGAATTCAAATGTTAGTGCAAGTTGGCTCCCCAAACACCAGCTTTATACGGCTTAAGATTAAGGGCCAGTAGTGGAGTAGCTGCTAGGTACTGGTACATTAATTGTACCTGGTAAGTACTTGATATGCAGCACGACTGCAAGTGAAAAAACAATGAAATCACACAAAAAAATTAAAACTAAATGCAGAATGAGCAAATAAAACATTACAAATTATAACAGAAAAGAACAGTGAAAAAAAATAAAGAATTCATCCAGAATAAGAGAAATATTCAGAAAGGCAGTACAAAAACTTCAGTTAATGGCACAACAGGCTGCCCAAAGCATAATAATTGAATATCTACATTAAAAAAAGCCATCTTCAACCCGATTTGGCACATCAATCATTTGTCTTACCACCTGTCTGCTCCATCAGATCTTTCACATCATCATCTCGTCCCATTTTCAAAAGAAGTCCTAATACTGGTGCAGAGGCAGCTAAATCAGGTTTCAACCCTTCTCGCTTCATTCTGTTTGGCACACACATAGCCTCATCTACTTTACTCTTCTTAGCATATGCTTTCAGCAAGGAAGTGTTAGTTGAGAGATCTGGCGCTAAATGATTGAGATGCATTCTATCTAGGATATTCGTCACATCATCAATATTACCATCATTTACATAGCCAAGAAGTAAAAATCGATATGACACAACATCTGGTTTTATGCCTCCCCTTACCATTATGTCAACTTTTCAGCTTCCTTGCTTTGCCCTTGTTTGCACAAAGAATCCATCATTGATCCACAAGTAACCTCATCTGGCAAAAAGCCTCGATCGGTCATATCCTTGAAAACTCTAATCGACTCTTTCCAACAGCCTAGCTTAGAATATCCATTTATAACAATATTATATGTGATAAGATTAGCTTAGAATATACAGTAATTTCTCTGCCCTGTCAGCTTCCCCCCTGTTGCAAAGTGCATCCATAAATATATTGCATGCCACAGTGTCAGGCAATAATCCCTTTGAAACCATCTCATTCAGCACCTTCTTTGCCTTTCCTATTTTGTTTATCTTGCAGAGCCCATCTATAAGAGTATTATAGGTAAAAACATCAGGATGCTTACCTCTAGAAACCATAATACAAAGCAACTCATCTGCCTTTTCAATTGCCCCCTCCTTAATTGGATAATTTGTATTTATTTAATTTTTAGTGTATATAAAAAATTGTGCAAACGTGACGGGATGCGTCGTGTCCAAATATTTGTATTTTCGCTTGGACTTAGAGTGTGACACAAATTTTTTAATTCAATGTTTCGATATTTGAATTCCAAATTACAAAAGTTTTGAATTTTTAAAGGGACAATTAAATTCGAAATCATGATTAAAAAATGAGGTTATGTATGTAGTTATATATGTATCGTCATAAGCAAGAATGTGGGTTAGGAATTGGCATCGCTTGCAATATGTTTTGTGTTGTAATTGTATGCTCTCTTTTTCCTTTTAGCCCCATCCTCTCCAGTTATATTTTTCTCTCCTTTTGTTCATCTCATTTCAAGTCTTGAGGGGGAGAAATTATAAGTAGAAATGATTCTGTAATTTTATGTATGTTTGGAAATTGAATGTGGGGCTGGTCTGGTCTTTTCTATTTGGAGAAAATTTTGAATTTGGTTTTGATCTGATAATATGTGAAATGAAATTCCTTATTTTCGACCATATTTGTCATTTTATATGTCAAATTAGGAATAGTCAGGATTTTTTGCTGGAACATGATCGTTTTAAGGATTGATGGATCTACAATCTAAAAGATCAAATTAATTATTAAACAGACAAACACTCTCTTCATCTTATTCTGTCTAAAAGATTTAAGTTGGTACATATATGGTACTAAAGCACACAAGCAATCCAGTAGTAAATAAAACATCCCACAAAAACTAGAAGAAATAACTTAAACAGAACACACATAAATGAACTTAAAAAAATAAAAATAAAGAACAACAGAGAAGGGTAGCTGTAACGAAGATCATGAACTCCAAGAGTTTTACAGCTTAAGTTGAACTAACTTTATGGACTTGAGCAATTGATAATTATCTACTACAGATTTCAGTTATAGAGAGGCAGTTTCTTCTCATATATGTCCATTTCCGAAGGGGTCTTTTGTGGAATGCCCATGTGAACCATCAGCAGCATCACGTGCGTGAGAAGTTCTCCTCCCTGGCTCAATTGCTTGGAATGGTAGTATGTCTTGCAATTAATCGCCACATAGCACAATATCTCCACCCAAACTCTACTGACAAGGCGCCACCTCTTGTTCTCTGCTAACTCATTTAGCTTCCTTACGAGCTGGCATGCTTCGCACAACATGGCAATTTCTATTGATTCGTTGGACCTACTTCTCCAATCCACTTCTCGAATGAGTCCTTTTCTTGCCAATTCTTTTGTAAGCCTCTTTCCCACTGCTCGAAAGATATTTTTGGCTTCAGTATATATGTTCTGAGATTTTCTTATTGCCTCGATCCCATCCGGCATCATGGATGATTGCATGATTACAAGGTACATCATGTAGTTTGACATTATCAAACTAATTTCACGGTCTGAGTGACTGTTATTGTCATTCCTACCACGACCAGTCTCAGGGTTTTCATTCATAGCACCGTGAGTGTGGAAGCAAAGATCGGTGGCAATGTGCCACAATAGAATCATATCGTTAAATCCAAATAGGTCGGGGTTTCCAAAGTTAAATTCCTCCTGCTCGAATACTTTCTCTAATTTGAAATCTTGTAACTCTTTAAAATCTGACCATCGGTGTACATTAGGCGTCTTGTTCTTAAGCTCTTCAAATAAAAGCACTTTTAGCTTGCTTGGTACACGAACAGAGCGAACGTAAATAAAGTTATCCCATAACTCCTTCACCTTAACAGCATCCAAAATCCATCTAAATATGGATTTTTTATCTCTCAGGGAAAAGCTCAACAAGCTGTATTGCCCCAACAAGTTTGACCACCGGGGCTTGCCCTTGGGGAAAAAGCACGACATAAGTTTGGCAATATTAACTACCAGATTCTTTATGACACAGTGTTTCTTTTCTTTAAGTTCGATTATCATCCAATCAGAGGTTATGATTAGAAGAAGGGAAATCAATTCCATGAAAAGAGCAGAACCAAATAAAGTATAAGATATTATGATGTCTGCTTTTTCATAGCCACTTTTCTCACTCTTCAGAAAGAGTACGAAAGTAGAGGCGATCATCCCAAGAGAGATAAATCGCCAGATGCAACCACGTAGACCATTGAAAAGAACAGCCTTGGTGTGAAACACATCGTATAGGAAGGAAAGCTCTATTTCCACCACTTTAAATGCCTTCCATACACCACAGTTATGGAAATAGGTTTGGCTTTGCCTATAGCTATTTACGCTGAGCCTGTGGTCTACCACAAAAGGCTTGAAAATCTTATAGAATTCATAGGCCTCAGTTATCTGGTCTGTTTCATAGTCAACAGTGTGGGAAGGCAATCGCTCTTGGTTTTGCACATCATATGACTTTGGCAATTGACCCATGCTGGAAGAACGGAGAGCCAAAGTTCTCTCTGAGTACTTGACTAATCCAGCAATGAAAACAAAGAAAGCTGCTACTCGAAGCATGGGAATTGCTACCAAATTAAGCAATACCATAAATGCTATGACAACCTGTACGGCCAATCCGAGAAAATGCCTCCACCAGAGCTCGTTATCCTCGATTGAATATGAAGTGATGGTGTCAGGCCCACCAAGGTGGAGGAGGAGGAAAGGAGCCCAAAAGGCCATCAGGCCAACGTTTTGCCTCCTGAGAAGGTTGCCGAGTGCCAAGATGGCAACGGAATCAGCAAACAGGTAAAAGAACCAGAGAACAAGGATTAGGAGCTTTTGGCCAGTGCGTTTTCTCAAGGGAGACAAGAAGACCAGGCCATATTGCAAGCATAGGCTTACCAGCACCAGGATTCTTATTTCCTCAACATTCCAGAGCCTTTTCAAACTCTCTTGTATAATTGGCATTGTGGTACCTTTTTTCACAAAGAAGAGAGAGGTTTCAGTTAGGGGTGTCAATGGATACAGTACGGATAGGATGGGTACCGATAGGATAGAGACATTTTCATATCTATATCCTACCCTTATCCGTTATGTTTGAGTCTTTACTCATACTCTATCCTTATCCGTTAATTAATATAATGGGTAATTATTGAATAAAATAATAGTTTATATAATTTAACCTAAAATATAAAAAAAATATATATATATCTATTAAACACATCATGTACGTAATATCATAAAATATAAAAATTATAATTTTTTATTCCACTAGTTAAAAATTATAAATTATTAATCAAATATAACGTTATAAAATGTTATATAATTCAATTTTGTCATTAATTAAGAAACAATATTAAATGTTATATAAATCAATCTAATCAAAATAATATTTAATTATATAGTTAATTATATGTATAAATAAAAAATATCATATAGAATTTAAAATTTATCAATTACCCAATATGGTAATGGGTGCGAAATAGCTCTTACCCATACCATTATCTAATAAGCTAACAATTTTTTTTCTTACCTATAACAATACCCGTTAAGTTATTTTAACCATACCTGCCTTATCGTACATGATACAAGTCGGATAAACGATTAAAAGGGATTCATTGACACTTCCTAGTTTCAGTTCTGAAGCATATAACTATACATGTTTCCATATTGTAGAATTTTATTTCAAATTTTATACCATGAACTATAATGTGCTTTGCTCGGTAGAATTAACTGGTTGTAAAGAGAAGCGACTGCGCGCTGGCAAAGGAAGTCCGATGTATGGCTATTTAATTAATTATGAAAATATAATCTTAGCAATTCAACAATGAAAATTGAACTCTTTTTTCTTTTTTTTTGAGATGAAAAATAAGGTCAAGCCATCCAACTTTAAATTTGCAGTAAATCCAATAATGGTGAGTTGGTCAATTGAAATTAGAAGGAAAAGCCAACTACCGGATTCAAAATGAAAATATTCCCTTTTAAATAGGAGCAGTGCTTAATATCAATATATACATTAATTATACAGTGCTTACTTGAAATTAGCTCTTTGAGGTGCTCCTTAGACGAGCTCAGCTCTGAGATTCTTGTGCCGAAGAATTAAATCCGGAATGAGATGGTTGTAATGAGATGGTTGTAGATGGTAATGGCATTGGAAGAACTGACTCTCCTAGCGCTCTCTTTTTTGAACCAAAGGAGGTATTGTATTCTTTCCTTCCATGTAAAGAAAAGTAGGGTTTATATATGCTAGCTTCTTACTTTCACTGTTAATTTCCATTACGTGTGCCATATTTCAATTCAAAAATTATATTCATAAATTGTTTTCTATATTATAGTCTCACAAAAATGAGTGTTTATGTGTTATCTATGAAAATGAAAGACCTATATTTATTTAATATCAGATTTTCTATATGTATTAATATCTTGTCTACAAAAATATATTCAGTCCCAGACATTGTATGTGAAGATTGTGCCCATACATAGTTACTTTTTAGATCTATCCAGCAACAAGACTCATTTATCTAGTGTTTGGTCTTACAAATTATATTATATATTCATCATTAAAAATTAATATTTTACAAAAAAAAAATATTACTACAAAGATGCGTCTGATTTGACAATTAACATTTTATACGGGATATACATGAGATATGAGAAATGTTCTGAACTGGTTACGCTATAAGAATGTGACAGTATCCGCGAGGGACACTATTGGTATACCCTCGCGGATACTCCCGTCGCTAATAGAAAAAATACATTTCTGGCGGTATACCCTTGCGGATAATGTCTCATTCTTGTAGTATACGTTCATTCGATATTTCACTACCCAACTAAGATTAATTAATTTAATAATTCAAAATTAATCGATATAAATAAATTTGGACGCTCATCATTTTCAAGGTTTCTAATGTGTAATTTTTATTTAGTATTTTTAATTCTTAAAGTTTCTAATGTGTCATTTTTTATGCTTTGCTCAAAGGTGTGGCTAAATTGAACTTTAATTGGTGTAAAGTGGAAACTTTATATATTCCAACAAAATCGGATATGTTCTTGGCTTGAACTGATTATTATATCCTTTCCTTCCATGTGCGCACTTAGCTTTCACAAGCATGCATCTTTTTTTCTTTTTCCTTAATTTTCCTCTTCAAATTAATTTAACCCAAGGCTTAGATTAAGCTATTAATTTCATTAAACTAAACAAGTCTTAAAGAAAGAAAAGAAAGAAAGTAAAAGTGTGGGTGCTTTGAGAGGGGATCGGCTCCTCTCTCCAATAATTGTACGTACGGTTTTCATTGGAGATCTTTTAGATGGTGACATATATATAGATGGTAACATGCAGCTTCATCCAATCAAACCATACAATTAATTGGAGAGGAATAATCCCAGAATTTGCTGCATGTTTAGTACCACAGAATTTGCTGTTTCTCTATGCTGACAATATATCAACATGTTCATACATTTAACTTGCTAATTTAATTAGATTTCTGTTTGCAATTTCTTAAGTGGCTACTTGTGCGCATTACAAATTAATAGCTAGATGATTCATAATTCTGACATTTGAAAAGAAAACAAAAGGTACAAATGAAAAAAATAAATAAAAAGGAAACAAGCGTTGACTGGCTAGTCTGGAGCTTGAAATTTGAAAGGAGTGCGCAAAGGACCAATTCCAATTGCAAGATATCCATTTTGATATCTTTTTTCCGAGACAAGATGGGGCTGCTTAGCAGCTACCATCATTTATCCTGTTTTGTGACCACACCGGAAGAAGGCGTGGTGAGCTTAACTTCAATATCTATTGAATTGGCTTTAAATGATGAATCCAAACTGTTAAAACTGATCTACTTCACAAGTGTTGCGTGTAAATGCAAAAAAATTTAGAAATTTAGAATTTATTTAGTACAAAGTCAAGTGGTAAAAAAATGAAGGTTTTTAAGTTATTTCAATACACTTATTTTTTTTTATCATTTTTGACCACTTGATTTAATTTGTACTAAATGAATTATAACGGATTGAATTTGTTTAGCTAGATTGGTTTCAACGGATTGAATTTGTCGTTTGAAGCCAATCCAATAGATATTGGAGTTAAGTTCACCAAACCCTCTTGATGAGCCTAGCACACACTAGTTTCACTCGTGTATTTGTAAATTATGTAGGGTACTTGTTCAATTAATTTGTATTTAAAAGTTGGTATTGTTGTTGTATATATTCATCAATATTGCGATGTCCCTTAATACTATTATGATGTATCTTGCCTTGTCCATGAATTTGGAATTGTTATCATCTGATTTCATTCCACTTGGTTGCAGCTGGTGTGCCTCTAGGGAAGTTATGCATGTAGTTATGTATCATAAACAAGAGTGGCTATTTTAAAAAAAAAATCACAAAAATTATTGTGAGAAGTTCAGTTTTGACCTGTACTACCTGAAAATAAATCTGCTGTGATTCTCGGGAATCGCAGGACCCTGCGATCCCGAATCTCAGCTGTTGGTTTTTTTCGTGATGCGTGCATGAAAATTTACTTTTTCAAAGTATTTTCGAGATCTGCGCACAGAAAAATTTGAACCGTTGATTCGGAATTTTAGGATCCTGCGATCCCACTCAGGATCGCAGCAGATTCGAACTCGTACTACCTATGTGGGTCGGAATTGGAATCAGTCGGAATCGGCCGATTTGGATCGGAAATTCGGATTTTTTTGACTGAAACTTGTTTTGTACGAAAAATAAGAAAAAAAATATTTTTTCAAAAAATTATATTAAGGAAAAAGAATATTGCAAAAGTTTATTACACTTATAAGTTAGCCATACATAATATAATATTGCATTTGGTTGAATCAAGTTTATCATGCTCAAGATCCTGAACTAAACTATGCAGTAGCCAGTAGGTCATTCAACCCATGCACTGTAATATTTAAGGGCTTAATTTCCAAAGGAAAATATTATGGATTAGTGAGGAAACAGAAGTATACTATTAATTAAACCAGACAATGGAGGACTTTTCATCCAGTTCTTTTATATCCTCACTTTTACTTGTCTCCTCAGATTTGTTCTCAGTCATGAGTCAAAAATGACAGCCACCTGATATAATTTTATAGGAATATTGCTAGTAAGCATATGTAAAAATAATATCAAGCGTTGTGCAAAACGGATTAATCAAACTGAAACAAATCTTCCATTTCATAGGCATATTGCTTATGAATTACTGATCCATTGAAATTGATTTGTACGACAAGATTAAATAAGTCAAAATAAAATTTAGCGATATGATAGTGGTATGAAACTACATATATATGTAATCATGTATCACTTGATCCATTCCTAATGGGTATTAAAATAATCAGAGCGGGTTTTTAAGTTCTGTACCACAGAATCCGAGGTCCAAATATCAAATCATTTACAATGATTTTAAAGACATATCCAGTCTTTTTACAACAGCAGCTTGTACCCATATAACCAAACCCCTTAGAAAACCATGATCCCTATTTGGACCATATGATTCCAATCAAAGAGTACCGATTAATTAAATGCAATCAAAATGTAAGTCAGAAGTTCAGAACTAACAATAACATTGATAATTCAGCCTCAATTTTGGCTACTTCCAAGAACATTGGTACCCAAAGTAGAGGCAAAGTATATAGGACAAAAGCATAATTTGGTTTCGAATGATATTTCAATTTTGTGGACAATCATTTCCCCAATTCAATAGTCTCCCAGTTTTCTCAAATGGATATTAATTGCTAAAACCTTTGTGAAATTGAGGAAGATTTGCATGGTACAAAATTTGATATTATAATTCAAATGTTAATGCAAGTTGGCTCCTCAAACACCAGCTTTATACGGCTTAAGATTAAGGGCCAGTAGTGGAGTAGCTGCTAGGTACTGGTACATTAATTGTACCTGGTAAGTACTTGATCAGCAAATCGGATGCAACACGACTGCAAGTGATAAAACAATGAAATCACACAGAAAAATAAAACTAAATGCAGAATGAGCAAATAAAACATTACAAATTATAACAGAAAAGAACAGTGAAAAAAAATAAAGAATTCATCCAGAATAAGAGAAATATTCAGAAAGGCAGTACAAAAACTTCAGTTAATGGCGCAACAAGCTGCCCAAAGCATAATAATTGATTATCTACATTAAAAAAAGCCATCTTCAACCCGATTTGGCACATCAATCATTTGTCTTACCACTTGTCTGCTCCATCAGATCTCTCGCATCATCATCTCGTCCCATTTTCAAAAGCAGTTCTAATACTGGTGCAGAGGCAGCTAAATCGGGTTTCACCCCTTCTTGCTTCATTCTGTTCAGCACACACATAGCCTCATCTACTTTACTCTTCTTAGCATATGCTTTCAGCAAGGAAGTGTAAGATGAGAGATCAGGCGCTAAATGATTGAGATGCATTCTATCTAGGATATTCATTACATCATCAATATTACCATCATTTACATAGCCAAGAAGTAAAAATCGATATGACACAACACCTGGTTTTATACCTCCCCTTACCATTAAGTCAAGTAAGTTTTCAGCTTCCTTGCTTTGCCCTTGTTTGCACAAAGAATCCATCATTGATCCATAAGTAACCTCATCCGGCAAAAAGCCTCGATCAATCATATCCTTGAAAACTTTAATCGACTCTTTCCAGCAACCAAGCTTAGAGTATCCATTTATAACAATACTATATGTGATAAGATTAGGTAGGGCACCTTTATCAATCATATCATACAATAGTTTCTCTGCCCTGTCAGGTTCCCCCCTCTTGCAAAGTCCATCCACAATTATAGTACAAGTCACAGTGTCAGGCAATATTCCCTTTGAAACCATCTCATTCAGCAACTTCTTTGCTTTTTCCAGTTCGTTCATCTTGCAGAGCCCATCTATAAGAGTACTGTACGTAAAAACATTAGGATCCATTCCTCTAGAAATCATATTACACAGCACCTCCTCTGCCTTTTCACATTCCCCCTCCTTGCATAGTGCATCTATGATGGTAGTATGGGTCACAACATCGGGATCATGCCCTTCAGAAATCATGGAATGAAGCAATTCCACTGCCTTGTCTAATAGCCCTTTCTTGCACAACCCATCCACAAGAGTAGTATATGTCACAACATTAGGTCGAATTCCCTGAGAAACCATGTAGCGCAACAGTTCCTGTGCCTTCTCAGTATCTCCTTCCTTGCACATGCCATTAATTAGTGAGTTGTATGTGATTACATCTGGTGCAATACTCTTTAAAAGCATTCGCTCAAACAAAATAAATGCTTTACTAATTGCACCTTCTTTACAAAGGCCATCAATCAGTGAGTTGTATGTGACAACATTTGGCAAAATACCCTCTAAAAGCATTCGCTCAAACAAACTAAATGCTTTACTAACTGCGCTTTCTTTACAAAGGCCATCAATCAGCGAGTTGTATGTCACTACATTTGGCACAACGCCCTTTGAAATCATTTGGTCAAACAAACTAAATGCTTTACTAACTGCACCTTCTTTACAAAGGCCATCAATAACAGTGCTGTAGGAGATCACGTTAGGTGTGCACCACAGCTTAGGCATTTTATGTAACACCATGGCAACAGCCTCACTAATCCTATTCTCATAACAGAGGCCCTTGAGTAGTGGATTGAAGATCCAAGCATCAGCTCTCTGCCCGCCCTTAATAAACCGTCCTAAGAAAACCAAGCCTAGTTTCGGCTGATTCATTCGGATACAGTAGGAAATCAAGATACAATAGGTGCAGATATCAGGTGAGGTTGAGACACTTTTAGGTTCGGTCCAGCGGTTAAACAGTGAAAAGACAGTCGCATAATGGTTGTTTGAGTTCTTCATACGAGTTAAGGCTGTAAAGAGATGATTAAAGGAATAGATGGACGGTGCCGGGCTCTTAGCAGCCAGCAAGCGATCAAAAAATTGAAGAGCATCTTTAATAGTAAGAGTGCCCGACCGATAACATTCTTTTACAAGTAATTCCAGCTGGCGGGTCCCCATGGCCATGGGATGAAATGGTTACAACTTCACCTTTTGTGCTATACTCTTCCAGAGGGGCTTTTTGGTCAATGAGTGATCCAAGGAATCAAGAAGCAACAAGAGACTGCAAAACCTTCAAAAATACAAATTCTGCTAAATACAGCATAAGGCTAAATAGAGAACTCATATTTACTTCATTAATGTTTTCAGTTCAGTACTGAGCCTGTAGTAATCTGTAAACTTTTAAGGACCGGAGTTTAGTTGTTAATTGGGACTGTTTTTGTATGCTTTCTGTTCACTTTACACATTGGTTCTATGGTTAAGAATCTTAAATATAATTACTATTACCATAGTAAGAAACTCAGGCCTTTACAATGAGCACCCGTACAGTATTGCCTAACTTGATTGGTTCAATAGCTAAAAATTGGTAGTCCTAGGTTGGAACTTGAACCGTAGCCTGCTCATAGAATAATAGTAATCATTATGCTTAAGAGATATGCTTCCAGCAATGAATATTTTTTATTGTATGCAATCTATTAAAGTATATAGTTTCACCACTATGCATGTAACCTAGAAATAAATTTAGCTCCTGGGTGATTCACCACAAATCCTTAATCCTTTCTGAACTGTAATTAGCTCATACAACTAGTAAATATGTGAATAATATTAACTAGTTACTACTAAAAAATAGTAGTTCAAAATGGTATCCCTAGTGTGCTCTCATTGTCCTAAATTAAACATGACTAAATTGAATTCGTATTTGCAATTTCGCTCTAACCCAACTTTTTAAATAAATAGTACTAGAGAATGATGCATAATTACCATCCTAACTGTAGTAAATTGGTGTTTTTCCGTGTTACCAAGCACCTATTTGACAAAAAGAAGCAAAGGACACTGTTCATGAAAAGACTTGACAAATTGAACTCCAGACTGTAACATCTCTAGACATTTTTCCAAGCAACTTACATACACAGTCACCAAGATCTACCAAATTGCTAAATTATAGGCCTAAATGCAAAGCACCTAAAGAAACTGGCACAGGAACAAAGAGCTCTTACCACAGTTAGAGAGAGCCTAGTCATAGTCTGTCTTGTATAATTTGAAAGAAGAGGTAGAACGCTTCTTTAGGCAACAAGTATGAAGCGTGGCTACACAAAACTGGTGCTTGGAGTGACAATAGTTGTCAGGAGCATTTTGACAAACAGTTGAAGTGCAAGAGAGAGTTGAGAGAGGAGGTGAGCTGAGAGAAGAGAAAGACAGGAGAATGAGGCGGCAGTGTGGCGCTGGGAGTGATTTAGTTGAGTGGGGGAGAAGTAGATCCGATTTTAAAACCCTTCCTTTTCCTTTGATCGGAATGAAAGAAGGTAAAGCCAGTTTGGTCGGTGGGATTTAAGGTTGCGTCGAGTTCATAAAAAATGCTCGAGGAAATTAAGGAGAAGGAATTGAAATAAACGACAAGTTAGGCTTTTTAGAAGGCTTTGGAGCTCCATACAGATATTGTTACGAAGCCTGGTAACGGGCCTCCAATATTGGAAATTCACATCATCTCCATTATCTGAAAAGGAATCTTTTACAATTAGTTGATCCGGACCGTTCTTTTTTAACTTGGCACGAATCTCAAAGCCCAATAATACTGTTCCTACGCTAGCCCGAATCCCAAATCAGCTGAGATTTAATCTCAAACCGTAAAGGGAGGGCAATCGTCTAAGCTACATCATACATGGGAGGACACTTGCCCCAATATTGGTCATAGGGCTCTATTGGTGAATTTTAACCTCTTATAAAAAGGATCCGACATTATAAAAACAATTCTCATATTAATTGTCAATTTATGCATTTTGGAAATATAACATATAATTTTTTTTTTCCCCAAATCCACAATTTCCCAAAAGAAAGAAAGCATCATATAGACATAAATAAAATTAAGAACAAAAGGAAGCGAGAAAATCAGATGCATCAATCCAGACAAAGTGAAACTTTTTATTTAGAAATGAACAAAAATGAGAAATATTGAACAATAATTTGCAACGATTCTAGATCGCTGAGATAGAATAGAGAAAATAGAATCCAGCAGAAACAACAATTTTTGATTAATTTCAGAAAAAAAGAGTAAGGTCTGACAAGCAAACCAAGGTCGAATGCAAACAACAATTCGCCTATTTCAACAACCAAAAACATAATCTCTCTCCACATAGGAGTTGGCCTTATAAAAGCGATTAAATTTGTAAAAAGAAGTAAACGAAATGATTACAGAAATACTAAGATTTATTCTCCTGTTGACATGTCAGCAAGAAGAGCTGATGTGGAATAACAACTTCTAACAGATTCTGGAGTTGTCAGTTGTGCAGCAGTTCACCCGTGCCTTCTCCATTTGTGACTCCAGTTCCTCTCCTTTTTCAATGGTCAAGACCCCATCTGTCAGAGAAAGGAACGCTACTTGGCCTTGGTCTATTTCTTTTGCTGAGGACCCATTTGCAGAGCCGAGATTTTTATTTTTACCCAAAAAAAAAAATTAATTTAATATAATTAACCAAGTTTCGGAAAAAATTATATTTGTACCCAAACCGTAAATAATATTTACGGTTTGAATTCTTATATTATTTACGGTTTGAATTTTTTTTTTTTTAAGAGAAAAATAGCTAAAATGCTGAAATGAAATATAACACAAAAAAATCGAATTGTTTTTTAAAATATTTGTTAGAAAATACGCTACGAATAGGGCCGATTTTGTGCTAAAATACAGTAAATTACAATAATTATGCTAAAATACGGTAAATGTACTAAAATGCTGAAATTACAATAATTATGTAGAATTATGCTAAAATACGGTAAATTACGCTAAATTACGTATGAATTGGGATGATATTTTCACTGAAAAGGCGAAAAACGACGACGAAACTTTAAACGGCCATAAAACGGCGCTCGAGTGTTCGATTTCAGCAAATGACCACTTTTCGGAAAGCTTGTGAAAATGCGCATCGTTCGTGCTAGCAATGCCGGATTGCCAAATTCAGAATCGCCAAAAAACAAAGAGAAGGGCCTCAAAACTTCAGTTGAAGTTTCCGATTAAGATTTTCATTTCTATTCTTCAATCTACGTAGCTCAGTAAATTAGTTATCTAATTAACTTGTAGAATACCAATTTTTATTATTTTTTGAAATTTTTTTACTATTTTTTATGATTTATGAAAGATGCCACAAAATCGGCCCAATTCATACGTAATTTAGCGTAATTTACCGTATTTTAGCATAATTCTACATAATTATTGTAATTTCAGCATTTTAGTAAATTTACCGTATTTTAGCATAATTATTGTAATTTACCGTATTTTAGCACAAAATCGGCGATATTCGTAGCGTATTTTCTAACAAATATTTTAAAAAACAATTCGATTTTTTTGTGTTATATTTCATTTCAGCATTTCAGCTATTTTTCTCTAAAAAAAAAAAAATTCAAACCGTAAATAATATTTACGATTTGAATTTTTTTTTTCAAACCGTAAATATTATTTACGGTTTGGATACAAATAGAATTTTTTCCGAAACTTGGTTAATTATATTAAATTAATTTTTTTTTGGGTAAAAATAAAATTCTCGGTTCGCAGAGTAACACATGTTTAACGGGTCCTGCCCCACGCCCTTGCCCGTTTGGCCCGTTCCTTCATCTTCCCCATTTAAATTCGGCTCCGCAACGGTAATCCCCAAATTAACCTCCGTTTCGTTGCATGATTGATAGAATTCTTTGGATCTTCTTTTAGTGGAAGGAGGATGTCGATTGTCCCTAGCCACTAGCCATTGGCATAACTAGTTTGCTTGTTTAATTAATAAAATCGCATCAAACAAATTATTAATTTAATCTAACTTTTTTGTTCAACAACCAAAGTTTGTATTCCAAATAGAAATTATTCCAGGGACACCTGTACAGCAACACAACCACACTATAAATTGTCTTCATACATCAATACATCTGAAACTACGTACAAAACGCCAAACGGTGATATCTCCAGAAGAAAAAAAAAGTGTCCGCAGTGGTGAAAATATAATTTATCTGAAATCGTGATTATTTGATTTATTTTTTTATTTTTAAATGGTAAAAATAAAAATTTCGGGCAAAATACACTATTGAAAGAAAAACATTATATCAACTACTGACATTTTATTTTATTACGGCGGGTTATCTGTTTAAAAATCTGGACTCCTATAATTTATGACTTTGGTAACTTTAAATAATTCATATTGCTATATCGTTATTTTGTGGCAAATGAGAAACAAGAACTTGGCCTAATTTCAATTCACGGAAATATTTATTCGAAGTTATACTTGAAAAATAAATTAATGACTAACTTTCTATATGAGCTACTATTTAATTCTTAAAAGTAGATAAATCTTAACCGTTACCATAACAAAAATAATTCAAGATTACTGATGATACCGCAATTTTTATTAATACCCTCTAAAAAAAAATAGCAAATCTACCCTTCGCATTGAAATTTTTTTATAAATACCCTAACCGTCCCACGTTTGGGCGGTTTGTTTTTTTTTCTCTTTTACAAATGTTTAGCTGACCGCCCCACAGTGGGGACGTTTGCTATAAAAATGTTTTTTTTTAGAGATCTTAATATTTTCATCTAATTTGTATATTATATGACACTTATCCTAGATGAGTATATATTTACGTAATCAATTTAAAAAATATAAACGATCGACAAGAGCTAAGACGATTATTACAGATAATGATCGTCTGATCCTCTGCAAGGATCGGATTCTGTGCTGTTACATCGATCAGATTTTGTGATGGAATGTGCGGTGCCCTACAAGACCCTATCACATTAGATTACTTCGAAGAAGCATTCTAATTTGCAATCTCAACTTG
This sequence comes from Carex kokanica, assembly GCA_025461125.1. Classification (NCBI taxonomy): domain Eukaryota; kingdom Viridiplantae; phylum Streptophyta; class Magnoliopsida; order Poales; family Cyperaceae; genus Carex; species Carex kokanica. Next base: position 91,208 of record JAJGRX010000870.1, read on the forward strand.
TTATAGCCTTATAAGTCTCATAAATAATAGACATATTAAGACATAATAAGCCGAATACCATGCTGGAGCATCATATATATTTTTTATAAAGAGTATGACTACAAAACTACTATAAATATTAGATAAAATATTAGCACTTACCTAATTAACAACATCAGAAGAGCACTCACTTGATATGAGACTATACAGTACTGTAAATATTAGATAAAATATTACCCTACATATAGACAATTTAATATCTTTCAGGCCACATATTACAAGCAAAGATAGCGAAAAGTGCAATTAGGAATAGGATCTTATATTAGTTTTATCTTATTGTGATGTAAATAGATGTTTAAACTTCGATGTAAATATCTTTTTTATCATCTTACTCTAAAAAAAATTAATACATACTTATTCTACATGTTGTGGAAGTACTTAAAATTAATTTTATACGGATATGAATATAAATTTCCATCCAATCAGCACAGTATCCATTGCGAACTTCGTACCGCTAAGCAGTGACGCGATACTTCAATACTCAAAAGGTAACTGCTCAAGTCTCTATATTGGCAAGCAGTGACGCAATTTGAATTTTTCCCGTAGAAATTCGAATCAGTTGAATTTCTAGTCCTTCTAGGAATTCTTTTTTTAATTCTGTTGACTTTGGATCATAATTACGTGTCCATGTGGTAAAAATATCCTAAACCCTGTATCTCTCAAACTCACCAAAATCTATAAATCCCATAGTAGATGGACACAAATAACACATAAATTCAAAGTTGTATACTTGAGAGCAAGAATTTCATTGTCATTCAATCCTCAACGGCGCCTAAAATGGAACCAAACAACAAGTACGAGATTTTTATTTAATTTCTACATATCTGTCTCTGTCAGAAAAAAAATAGTTGTATGATTGTAGTTGCTTCATGATATTATTTTTATTCATTTCAGGATTGCTGTGGTAACTGGTGGAAACAAAGGTATAGGATTGGAGATATGTAAGAAGCTGGCTTAATTTTAATGGAGTAGATGTTATTCTAACAGCAAGAGATGAGAAGAGAGGTAAGGAGGCAGTAGAGGAGCTTACTAGAGATTATGGTCTGATGAATATAATCTTTCATCAGCTGGATGTTACTAATCGTTCCAGCATTGAATCTTTAGCTGGTTTTGTCAAAAACCAGTTTGGAAAATTAGATATTCTGGTATATAAACTGAATATGTATGTTTACAGATATACCCTGAATATATAGTATGCATTTACTAACAAATTGTGTTAACAGGTGAACAATGCAGCGGTTGGAGGATTTGAGGTCACAAAGGCAATTGATGAAAAGGTACATTCATTAATAATAGATATGGTAATGAGAATTCTGTTTTTTTTTTATTAGATTGCTTTTATTGGTATATGGATGTTAATATTTAATAATTTTTGTACAGCTTCCACAACAAGAGAGAGCTGCAATTTTTCTAAATAACATGACAGACAGCTACGAGAAAGCTGGTGATTGCTTTAAAACGAACTATTATGGAGTCAAGAACATGATGGAAGTATTTTTACCGCTTGTACAATTATCCAATTTTGGAAGAATAGTGAATGTCTCATCGAGCCACGCACGACTACAGGTAAATTTTTCAAATTACTCTAGAGAACCTGTTAATGCATGAATTAATTTCTTATGCACCTTATATTTTGTTTTTTTTTTTTTTTTACAGAATGTGAACAATGACAAGGTCAGGAATGAACTTGTGAATATTGATGACCTAACAGTGGAGAGGATCGAAGATCTTGCAAAATCTTTTCTGAAATCTGTTGAACACAATACATTTGGATTGGAGGAAAATAGATGGATGCCAGGTTATCAATTATACCGCGTGTCGAAGATTTTAATGAATGCCTATACAAGAGTTGTTGCAAAAAGTTATCGCAGTGTATGTATTAATTGTGTGCATCCAGGCTTTGTCAACACCGACTTCAGTTTAAACACCGGGGCTCTAACTGTGAGTGAAGGTGCTGAAGGTCCGGTGATGGTTGCTCTGGATGAACGAGGGCAACACACTGGCCAGTTCTATGATCGGACTCAGATCTCCACCTTTTAGCTAATAATATTAATTAGGGTCTTATGTTTACACTTCAGGGGTAGATCTATGCATGGCTTAGAGGTGGCTTAGTCACCCTTAGAAAATTAGAAATTTATAGTTTTGTCCTTTATAAAATAAAATTACTACAATATCTTATTCAACCTCTCAATCTCAATTTTCTAGTTCCGTTTGAAGCTTTTGTTTAATATTCCTCTAGAATTTGAAAGTAATTGTTTTTCCCCCGTTTAAGAATTTCTTGCATATAAACAGAAACAAGTTCAGATTTTCGGAGTGTAATTGACTACAATAAGCTGTTTAATGCATAGTAATGCAATAGAAGGACCAAGTCACTAAAATAATATAAATATACATATTTATTTTTTTAGAAGATCCTTGGTAGAGAAGGAGAGGAGGTAAAATATAGATTTATAATTTGAGAATAATTTTTTAATTGTCTACGTCCTACACGAATTAAGAAAAAAAAAGAGATAATGGAAAGATAATTTAGGCGATATAACTATCTATCAAATGCAAAATTAGGATATTTTCATCTCGTTAACAATTTATTACTTATTAATATAGAGGAGGGCTCAAATGCCCCATTGATTCATATCCCAATCGTACTTCAACATCTTTATCTTCAATTTCAAAATTCAAACAGACGATCCGAATTGCTCAATGTGATATTCACAATTTCTTGAAAAACAGTGATTTTGTACCTATCTTAAAAAATAGTAAAAAAATTTAAAAAAACTATAAAATTTGATCTCTAAACACATTTTAACGTGGATATCATGTTGAGCGGTTCAGATCTTTTATTTCGACTTTGAAATTAAAGATAAATATGTTGGCGAACGTGCCTCCAAGCCCTTAATACAGAGGAACTTTCCTAAAGTTCATATTCACATCAATTGATGCAGCACTTAATACAGAGGAACGTGCCTCCAAGCCCTCAGTAACCAATTATTAATTTCAAGCTGCACTCCATGCTCGGAAACCCCATGAACATATTAATCACAGACAAGATTAGTGAGGCTCAACTAGCTGCCAGGCACCACTACCTAATTGTATACCTGGCAAGTACTGAATCAGCAAGTCGGATGCAGTAGATAAAGAGAAATACAATAAAAAATGCAAACTAAATAAATAAAACATTACCAATAAAGAAAGAACAGTGGAACAAAAAATAATGAAAATATCTAGACAAACAGAAATATTGAGCAAAGCAGTAGAAGTACTTCATCAGAGTAACAAACTGCCCAAATTACATAAAATGATTATCCAAATTTAAATTAGCGATCTCCAACCAAACTCAACACTTAAATCATTAGTCTTACTAGTTGTCTGGTGCATGAGATCTCTCGCATCATCATCTCGTCCCATTTTCAAAAGCAGTTCTAATACTGGTGCAGAGGCAGCTAAATCGGGTTTCACCCCTTCTTGCTTCATTCTCTTTAGCACACACATAGCCTCTTTTACTTTTCTGTTCTTAGCATATGCTTTGAGCAAATAAGTGTAGGTTGAGAGATCTGGCGCTACATGATTGAGCTGCATCCTATTTAGGATATTCATCACATCATCAATATTACCATCATTTACATAGCCAAGAAGTAAAAATCGATATGACACAAGACCTGGTTTTATACCTCCCCTTACCATTAAGTCAAGCAACTTTTGAGCTTCCTTGCTTTGTCCTTGTTTGCACATAGAATTCATCATTGATCCATATGTTACCTCATTCGGCAAAAAGCCACGATCAATCATATCCTTGAAAACTCTTATTGACTCTTTCCAACAACCTAGCTTAGAATATCCATTTATAACACTAGTATATGTGATAAGATTAGGTGTGACACCTTTATCAAGCATATGATACAGTAGTTTCTCTGCCTCGTCAGTTTCCCCCCTCTTGCAAAGTGCATCCACAATTATAGTGCAAGTCACTGTGTTAGGCAATATTCCCTTTGAAACCATCTCATTCAGCACCTTCTTTGCCTTTTCTAGTTTGTTCATCTTGCAGAGCCCATCTATAAGAGTACTATAGGTAAAAACATCAGGATCCTTTCCTCCAGAAATCATATTACATAGCACCTCCTCTGCTTTTTGAGTTTTCGCCTCCTTGCATAGTGCATCAATGATGGTATTATAAGTCACAACATTGGGATCATGCCCTTTAGAAACCATGGACTGAAGCAATTCCACTGCCTTGTCCAATAGCCCTTTCTTGCACAACCCATCCACAAGAGTAGTATAGGTCACAACATCAGGTCGAATTCCCTGAGAAACCATGTAGCACAACAGTTCCTGTGCCTCCTCAGTATCTCCTTCCTTGCACAGGCCATTAATCAGTGAGTTGTATGTGACTACATCTGGCAAAATATCCTTTGAAAGCATTCGCTCAAACAAACTAAATGCTTTACTAATTGCACCTTCTTTACAAAGGCTGTCAATAACAGTGTTGTAGGAGATCACGTCAGGTGTGCAGCCAAGCTTAGGCATTTTGTATAGCAAAATGGCTACAGCCTCACCAATCCTATTCTCAGAACAAAGACTCTTGAGTAGCGAATTGAAGATGAAAGCATTAGCTCCTTGGCCCTCCCTAATGAACCGTCCAAAGAAAATCAACCCAAGTCCAGGCCGGTTAATTCTGATACAGTAGCTGATCAAGACAGTATAGGTGCAAACATTGGGTGAGGGTGAGACCCTTCTAGATTGGGTCCAGCGGTTAAAGAGTGAAAAGACAGTTGCATAATGGTTGTTTGAGTTCTTCATACGAGTTAAGGACGTAAAGAGTTGGGTAAAGGAATAGATGGACGGTGCCGGGTTCTTAGCAGCCAGCAAACAATCAAAAAATTGAAGAGCATCTTTAATAGTAAGGGTGCCCGACCGACAGCGTTCTTTTACAAGTGATTCCAGCTGGCGGGTCCCCATGGCCATGGGTTGGAATTGGTTACAACTCCACAAAATGCGGTGACTACCCTTGTTGAACTATAATAGTGTCCTAAAAATTCATCAATACATTCCGTACAAAACATAAATGAAAGAATGGTTAATAAATTTAGCATAACATGACAAATGCTATAGGTATCAGAACAGGACTAGTTAGGCATCAGTCCAGTACATAATGTCCACCTTTGCTTAATAGTAATGCACAATGCAAATAGTCAAACACAAATAGATGAAGCTTTCCAGGTTGGTACAATTGCAATCAGATCAGCTACCGATAGATGAAGTTTTCTAGGAAGGTACTGCTAGTTACTACCAGATGCCTTTTCTTTTCTGTGTTATACAATTTCATGTTTCATTGTATTTCTTATCTGTACTAAGATGGGCTTGGTTGAGGGCAGTGAAGGTCAAGTTTGGATTTTCCCGAAGGGCTTTTTGGTCAATTTTCTGGTTAGAGATTGGTCAGTGAGCAGGTGATCCAAGTAATCAAGAAGCAATACGATACTCAAAATTTGATAAATAATAAATCATAGTGTCATAATAAATTTAGCAAAAGGGTAAACGGAGAACTCCCTATTTACTTAATTAATGTTCGTGATCGATACTCTTATACTAGTAATTACTGAGCGTGTAGTGTTCTGCATCAGACAAACTTCAAATTCATGAACCAGATTTTAGTTGATGCCATGTTGCGGATCTTAGAAATACTATACCATATACTTAAAAGGTGAGGTATCCAGATTTGGTATGACTGGACAAATACTAGAGTCGATGCCTCTCATAAATTACGACTACGCATTCTAATACCAGCCTAATTTATGTCCCAACAAAGCAGTTACTTCTACTGGTGATAACGAAACCACATAAATCTAAAATTAAACTAACCTTACAAATTGAAACTGTGGCAGTAGATAGTGTGCATGCACAGTGGTAACCAGAACATGCCGGCACCAAACTTGATCAGCTCAATTGCAAAATAAACTGATATTGGAGTCCTTGATTGCAGCTGGTACTGTAACCTGCTAAAAAAGAAAATATGCTTAAGAGAATACTTGATCCAATAATGAATTACCTTTTCTTGATTCATTACAATATTATGTCACCATCAGGGGCGGAACCAAGGCCGGGGCCAGCCTAGGCCCTGGCCCCCCCTTGGTCCCAGAAAACATATAAAGCCATTTTAATAAAAAAAAAAAACTGGTTGGAGATTACGATTGATTTCTGGTTCCTGGCCCCCCCCTACCGATCATTCCTGGTTCCTAAGCCCTTGGGCCCCCCCTACCGATCATTTCTGGTTCCGCCACTGGTCACCATTATGCTTGTAACCTTCAAACCAAGTGTAGATGCTATGAGGTAACATGCACTAATCCTAAGAACTATCAGAATCCTAATTACCTCATAACTAGTAAATATTCAAATAAATTAGATGTATCCCTCGGAATGTTAGATGTATCACTCATAATGGTACTCTTAGTGTGTTCTCATTCTTTTATTTTTTGTATTCAAAAGATTGCTTTTCCATGGGCTTTTGCTTCTTATTTTCCACAATTTAAGCTCGAACTAAACTTTCTAAAAAGATACAAGACAGTTTCATAATTACCAATTTATAGGGTAAACAACTGCAATAAATTGGTTTTATGTGTTATTTCTCCATTTGGGGAATGAAGGCGAAATTACCCAGTGGAAAAGTTCAAAAAATTGAATCCATGTACTGTCCCTTTGGGACAATTTATCAGGCACCTCGTGCACAGTCAGAGGACTCCTAAATTGAAGAAAGAAAGAAAAAAACACCATAATCAACTAAGGTGCTAAATTTTACAAGTGAAGTACCAAATAAGGGACCCAGAATTTGAGGATAGGAAAAAAAATCACCATAATCAATCAAGGTGCTAAATTACTGGCTTAAAGGAAGTGGCAGAGGAGGGCAGAGCTGTTACCATGGTTCAGAGAAGAGGTTGAAAGCTTGTTTAGAAAAACGTGTACGAAGCGTAACCGTCAAAATCTGCTGCTGGAAGCGAGAATATATGTGAGGGACTTTTTCACAAACAGTTGACGTGCAAGAGAGTTGTATTATACCACTTAGAAAAAGAAAGATAGGAGAGCTGGGGTAAGAGAGGAGTTTGTAAGGAGGCGATTAGTGAAATAGAAAGGGAGAGTAATTTGATTGATATCGTTGCTTAGTATTAGTATTAGTGAGAGGTTTGGAGAAGAGAATGAGGCGGCGCTGTGCCTGTGACTCTGTGAGTAATTTGAGGAAAGAAAAAAAAAAAACACCATAATCAATTAAGGTGCTAAATTACTGGCATAAAGGAAGTGGTCGAGGAGGGCAGAGGTGTTATCATGGTTAAAGAGAGACTAGTCTGTCTTTTCCTTTCTTGCATTTCAGAGAAGAGGTTGAAAGCTTGTTTGGAAAACGTGTACGAAGCGTAGCCGTCAAAATCTGCTGGTGGAAGTGAGAATATCTCTGAGGGACATTTCACAAACAGTTGATGTGCATGTGCAAGAGAATTGTATTATACCACTTAGAAAAAGGAAGAGATGAGAGGTGGGGTAAGAGAGAGAGGCGATGGTGAAATATGATTAGTGAGTAGTGAAATAGAAAGGGAGAGTAATTGATTGATGTTGTTGCTTACTTTTGGAGAAGAGAATGAGGCGGCGGTGTGGCGCTCTGAGTAATTTAGTTCAGTGGGGGAGAAGTAGAGGGGTAATTTCGTCCGATTTTAAAAGGGGAATTTCATGTATCCCCTCAAAAACTTTAACATCACGTATTTCTCCCTCAAAAATTCATAATATCATATTTGTTTGCTCTTACATATTTACTCAAAAATAATAAAACAATAAGACTTAACACTTAAAATTTACTAAACAATATTAATTAATAAAACATGACCATTATACCCTTCCTTTCTCTCCTTTCTATCTGTGTGACCTCTCTAATTCGTTGCCGCCAGAAAAATCGCTCCAAAGAACGTCAAATCGTTCCAAAATTTAGAACTGTTACAATGCTTTAATTAGAAGTTGTCTACAAAATATTAGAAAAATTGCAGGATGCGATGGTAAATAGGGTTACAAATGAGCGTGGTGCGACCTTGTCAGAAAGAGAGAACAATTTAGTTGATAGGGTTTGCATCTGTAAGAAGAGGAGAAAGAAACCAAATGGAGTTGATGAAGATATATCCTCCATTAAGAAAAACATAAAGGAAAGCTTTGGTGAAAAAGAAAAATAAGGTATGAGGATTATTATCGAGTAATTCTAAATACATCCATTTGAAATCTCTGACAACCGTCACACAATTTGTAGAAATATAAAAGAACTAAAATTGCAGATATGTCCTCGATCAGTTTGATCTGGTGTGTATCAATTTTGTTCCAATTTAGTGGTCTTGTATGATTGTATCACAATGTTAAACCTTGAATACTAAAATTTCAAATAGTTTAAGATTAAATTGGTCTAATTTGATACACACCTTATCTATCTAAATGGATGAGACCATTGAAAATTTGAATTTTTTTATTTGGATAATTTTTAAGCGCAGCCATCAAAGATGTCACACATATACATTAAACAAAGATGTGCACTACAGCCACTTTTTCTTTTTATTTAATAAATTTCACTAAACTGGTATGGATCGAAGCTCTGATTGTTATAAACCATAACGTCCAGTTATAATGTTTTTTTGGACGTTATAATGTTTTTTTTGTTAATGAGAGATCCTTAGCTTGTTGATCAAGTACTTACCAGTCGTTTTTTTTAGAAATGTAGTTTTATTTTTCTGTGTGATTTCATTGTTTTATCACTTGCAGTCGTGCTGCATCCAACTTGTTGATCAAGTACTTACCAGGGGGCAATTAATGTACCAGTACCTAGCAGCTACTCCATTAACATTTGAATTCCAAATTTCAAATTTTGTACCATGCAAATCTTCCTCAATTTCACAAAGGTTTTAGCTATTAATATCCATTCGAGAAAACTGGGAGACTATTGAATTGGGGAAATGATTGTCCACAAAATTGAAATATCATTCAAAACCAAATTAAGCTTTTGTCCTTCATACTTTGCCTCTACAGCTCTACTTTGGGTACCAATGTTTTTGTAAGTAGCCTAAATTGAGGCTGAATTATCAATGTTATTGTTAGCTCTGAACTTCTGACTTATATTTTGATTGCAGTTATTTAATATGTACTCTTCGATTGAAATCATATGGTCCAAATAGTGATCATGGTTTTCTGAAAAGAGAGGGGTTTGGTTATATGGGTACAAATTGTTGTTTAAAATCATATAATACCATTTTCAAAAGCAGTTCTAATACTAGTGCAGAGGCAGCTAAATCAGGTTTCACCCCTTCTTGCTTCATTCTTTTCAACACGCACATAGCCTCGTCTACTTTTCTCTTCTTAGCATATGCTTTCAGCAAGGAAGTGCAAGTTGAGAGATCTGGCGTTAAATGATTGAGATGCATTCTATCTAGGATATTCATCACATCACCAATATTGCCATCATTTACATAGCCGAGAAATAGAATTTGATATGATACGGCATCTAGTTTTATACCTCCCCTTACCATTAAGTCAAGCAACTTTTGAGCCTCCTTGGTTTGTCCTTGTTTGCACAAAGAATCCATCATTGATCCATAAGTAACCTCATTCGGCCAAAAGCCTTGATCAATAATATCCTTGAAAACTCTAATCGACTCTTTCCAACAGCCTAGCTTAGAATATCCATTTATAACAATATTATATGTGATAAGATTAGGTTGGACACCTATATCAAGCATATGATACAGTAGTTTCTCTGCCCCGTCAGTTTCCCCCCTCTTGCAAAGTGCATCCATAAATAAACTGCATGTCACAGTGTCAGGCAATAATCCCTTTGAAACCATCTCATTCAACACCTTCTTTGCCTTTCCTAGTTTGTTCATCTTGCAGAGCCCATCTAAAAGAGTATTATAGGTAAAAACATCAGGATGCTTACCTCTAAAAACCATAATACAAAGCAACTCCTCTGCCTTTTCAATTGCCCCCTCCTTACATAGTGCATATATGATGGTATTATAAGTCACAACATTGGGATCATGCCCTTTAGAAACCATGGACTGAAGCAATTCCACTGCCTTGTCCAATAGCCCTTTCTTGCACAACCCATCTATGAGAGTAGTATAGGTAAAAACATCAGGTTGAAGTCCTCGAGAAACCATGTAGGACAGCAGTTCCCCTGCCCTCTCAGTATCTCCTTCTTTGCATAGACCATTAATCAGAGAGTTGTATGTGACTACATTTGGCACAATACCCTCTGAAAGCATTCACTCAAACAAACTAAATGCTTTACTAATTGTGCCTCCTTTACAAAGGCCGTCAATCAGTGAGCTGTATGTCACTACATCTGGCACAATGCCCTCTGAAAGCATTTGCTCAAACAAACTAAATGCTTTACTAACTGCACCTTCTTTACAAAGGCCATCAATAACAGTGTTGTAGGAGATCACGTCAGGTGTGCAACCAAGCTTAGGCATTTTATTGAACACCATGGCTAAAGCCTCACTAATCTTATTCTCAGAACAAAGGCCCTTAAGTAGTGGATTGAAGATCTTAGCATCAGCTCTCTGTCCGCCCTTAATAAACAGCCCCAAGAAAACCAAACCTAGTCTCGACCGATTCATTCGGATACAGTAGGAAATCAAGATACAATAGGTGCAGATATCGGGCAAGGCTGAGACCCTTTTAGGTTGAGTCCAGCTGTTAAAAGTGAAAAAAGGCCGTAAAGAGTTGATTAAAGGAATAGATGGACAGTGCCGGACTCTTAGCGGCCAGCAAGCGATCAAAAAATTGAAGAGCATCTTTAATAGTAAGAGTGCCTGACTGATAACGTTCTTTTACAAGTGATTCCAGCTGGCGGGTCCCCATGGCCATGGGATGAAATGATTACAATACCTGTTTGTTTCAGGTACAACTTATAAGATGGGGGGCAGCCTCAAATCTGCTTCTAGAATATGGACATATACAAGGGCCTTACTAAAGGTGTGCTACAATTTATCAATGGATTACCTACAAAATAAAAAAAATGAAAGAATGGCGAATATATTTTGCATAAAATGCTGAAGTCTTGCAGGTTAGTACAATAGATACCACATAAAGTACTGTTAGGTTATGCCTTTCTGAATTAGGAGTAAATAGATTCTGCATCAAGTTGAACTCTTCCAGAAGGGCTTTTTGGTCATTTTTCCTTGCAAGGGATTTGGTCAACGAGCAAAGGAATGAATCAAGAAGCAACAAATGACTAAAAGTTATCAAACAATAAATCATACTACTAGGAAAAGGCTAAATAGGAACTCCTATTTACTAAATTAATGTTTTCTGATCAGTCCTCTTATACAAATTAACAAACATGGAGTCTGTATCAAACAAAGTTCGACGTTAAGAATCAGATTATAGTAGTTGGTTCGGACTGTTTATTTATTTATTTTTGTTCACTTGACAAATCGGTGCTTAGTTGAGGCTCTAAGAAATGTCTCCTAGTACTTTACTAAAAGAGGTGATGTCTCTAGAATTGGTACAGCAGTATAACCAGCAATTCAATTTTATGATTAAACATTATATATAAGATATTTCAATACTTATTATATCAGATTCGATACCTCTCAACAATTATGATTAACATTAAAACACCAGCCTAATTTATGCCCCCAACAAACAAATTACTCCTAAGAAAGTTAATTAAACCGTCTCATTTAAAAAAGCAAGACTTGATCAGCAAAAGGAACCTGAGGTTGCACCATTGATTGGGGCTCGAATAACCAGCAGTGAAAAACTAATAATGATTCTGCTAAATAGAAATACTTGATCGAAAAATGAATAGGTCTGACATGATAATTAAGATATAATTTCACCACTATGATTGCAACCTTTGAACCGTGCATTAACAAGCACAAATCCTAGAAATTTTTAGAAGCCTAATAATCTCATAAAACCAGTAACTACTTGAACAATCAGATGGCACTCTTAGTGTGCTCTCATTCTCTTATTTTTTGTATTCAACACATAAGTAAATTGGTTGTTAGTTCATAACCTAAAACCCCATTTCCTTCCTATCCAGATTCACATGTAGTTTAGCCAAAAAACTCCAGTTAACTGGCACCCAAGTACAACCAGCTGTCTTCTCCATGGCATTGGCTCTAACCCGACTTCTTAAATAATTAATAGACAATTTTTAGGGGGTCTTATTGGAGTCAATTTATGCCTTGTTTATCAATTTGATAGAAATAGCAAAGGATATTTTCCCTTAAATGAAGCAAAAGTACACTCCATACTGAAAGTCTCTTTGGGACATTTCATCAAGTAACTTGCGTGCAGGGTCAGGTATTCACAGATACGGTACCAAATACAGAACAAAATTTGATGAAAGAAAAGAGTCACCGCGATTTATCAAAACGCTAAAATTATGGCCTAAATACATAGCACCTAAAGAAGCTAACACAAGAGAGCATAGCACTTACCAGGGTTAGAGAGAGCCTAGTTTGTCTAGATGCATTTCAGAGAAGAGGTCGAGAGCGGCTTTAGGCACCACGTGTAAAGCGTAGGCGCAAAATGCTTGTGTGCTCCAGGCGACGATATCTTTGTGGGGCATCTCAACAAACACTTGTCTTGCGAGAGAGAAAGGAAGAAGAGATTGAGGCGGAGAAAGATGAAAAGAGACGGAGAGTAGTTTTTGTCACTGGTGGGTGGGACCGTGGGAGCCGAATCTGAAATGAGATTGGATTTATGTTTTGACACCGAAGTGCATATCCTCTGAGGTATCCCATATTTTGCGTGACCGACGTGTTCAGTGCCTATTTCGGGGATAGCGCACGGCCAATATTATCCGAAATTTTTAATAATCGAAAATAAATAAATAAAATATCGCGAAACATGGTAGTTTTGGTGAAAATTCAATATGTAGGTAAAACGGGTTGATTTATCCCGTTCCACTAATTCATCTTCGTTTGACGCTAATTGAATTAACTGAACAGGAAAAAAAACGGGGACGGTATAGATGGTCCCGTCTAAGGAGCGAAAAAATGGGGACGATATAGATCGTCCCGTCCAAGAAGCAAAAAAAAAAAAAAAAATTCTTGGACAGGTTAGTCCGTCTCGTCCCGTCTTTGGAAGGCCAATACAGTATGAAAGATGCTGTGCAAGTTGCTGCCATCTAGAGGTCGATTATAGACCTCGTTCTGCATCTAAGTCTGCAAAGCCTTTAAATGGCTCATAGGAAAAATTTGTCAGGCACCATTCCAAAATCTTGTAATATCGCTCAGTAGTATGCTGGGGGAGCAATATCACATCTACCTTAATTTGTCGGGCACCTCTCCAAAAAAAATTGCACTTTTCCGCTGGGTATGGGATGAGACAGTTTAAGCCGTCCGAGAATTCCAGGGACGAGACAATCCATAACGTTTCGAATTTTTCTTTTGTTTTCTTTTTTCGCGGTCGGACGGGATCGAATTTACAGTCTTGATTTTTTTTCTGTTTTGATAATTTGATTAGCAGGGTGGAGTTGGATTAGCGAATCAGTCGTAGGACGGGATTAAGCATCCCAGTTTACCTACATATGAAATTTCTGCAAAAATGATCTCCTTTAACGATATTTTTTTATTTTAATTTCGATTAATAAAAAAAACGGCAATATTATTTGAGTTTTCAAATTCGTGCAGAACGTATTTAAACGGTTGAGATTTTTCAGAAAGTCACGCAAAATATGAAATATCTCAGAGGATGCGAATTCCAAAGGGTTGAGACAGACCCATTTTTTTATTCAGAGCATTCATAAAAAAATTAACTCAAAATTTTTCACCAATAAAGTTATGGATGCAACTCATTTTTTTCTTTAATATTATAAATAAAAAAAATTGAGTAGACAGTTACATTGTCATGATTTTCAGCTTCATGATGATGAATAATAATAATAATAATAATAATAATAATAATAATAATAATAATAATACAATAATAAATAAATTCATTTCATGTTATTTTCTAGCAAAAATTAATTTAAATAAATATCAAAGCATGTCAAAAATGATAACACAACTAACTTGTTGGTCATTATGTTTCTAATTTTTCACCTTGCTCGTTGAGGTACAAGTTAGGACGAAAATTGTGTTTTATCATGTGCATATGTTTCACTTGTCTTCCTCAGCCTTTCTTTCAACTTTTCTTCAAAATTTTAGTTTGTTGAATAATTAAATATGAGTTGAACAATTCAATCACCTCTCTTCTCTTCCATTTTAGTTTGTAGATAGTTATTTTGTGTTTAGAAAATTTTGAACACAAATAAATAGTTATCCCTTGCCACATAAAATGTATATCTTATAAACTAGGAGAGAGACGTGATATAAAAGCCATTCATGAAAAAAATTGAGAAATAAAATTGAATCGGATTGACAAAAATATATATGGTTGATAAAAACTTTGGAGACTTAACCATAACGTATTATTATTTTTATTTTTTTTAAAACATCATATAGACATAAATAAAATTAAGATAGTTGAATGTTCAACAAAAGAAGGGAGAAAATCAGATGGCCTTTAAAAACTTTTAGACAAAGAACCAAGGTTCTAAATAGCGTTTATAGTGTCATAGCGGGAATGCTATAAAAAAAGCTATAGCGAATAGCGTCGCTATAGCAGAAGCTATGCCACATAGCTTTTTTTTTTTTTTTTACATTCCGTATATTCAATATTTGTACTAAATACCAACATTATCTAAAGTCTCATGGAACAATAAATAACACCAAAGTAATTAAAAAATTATAATATTCATATTGAACCCGTACAAAGTCCAAATTGCGGTTCAAAATATCCATAGTAATATCATAAACTATCTATTTTTCCTATTAAAAATATCTTAAACATCATGATTCATGACATAATCTATTTTTTTTCTATTCAAATTTCAATTTCCATTTGGACTTTTTTTCTATTCAAATTTCAATTTTTATTCCCAATTTCAAATTGATTTATCTGTAGCAAGTAGCAACAAATTCAATTTCGGTTTGAGCTTTTTTGGGTCTTTATTTAAAGCCTATATAAATTGCTTAAAAAAGCTCATATTGTATAGCGGCCGTAGTGAAAATAGCACATTTTGATGTCATAGCGTGGCGTTTGGGGTCCAAAAATACTATGGCGCTGCTATAGCGCGCTATTTAGAACACTGCAAAGAACAAAAGGAAGTTTGCACTTCAATTTATGACTTTTGAGGACTTTAAATAATTTGGTATAGCACAAGATCTTGGCCTAATCTCAACTCATGATCAGAAATTTATGCAATCCAAATTAAATTCAATCGGAGTTATACTTTGAAAATAGATCAGTGACTCACTTTATATACAAGATAACTATTTAATTCTTAAAAGCATATAAATATTAACCGTTAGAGTATCAAAAATTATTCCAAGATTATAGATGATAATATCAAACTTATCATATATCTTAACCGTTGGCATACCACAGTAGATTTTTGCTTCAAAAAGAAATAGTTCATATTCAACAAATCATTTAAATCATATTAAACAGGAGATGGACTTAGCTAGGCCATGGAGTAAAACGCTTTGTACTCCATGTCATATTTTCATTTTGAAAATCCAAACTACCGATCCGAACCGCTCAAGTTGTTCTCCATATTGAAATGTGCTTGGAGACCAAATTTTACATTTTTTGGAATTTTTTACTATTTATTAAGCCACTTTGAAAATCGCTGATCCGGATGAACAGTAGCAAAACAGTAAAAAATTCTGGACCAATGGATCAGCAATTTTCAAAGTGGCTTAATAAATAGTAAAAAAATTCCAAAAAATGTAAAATTTGGTCTCCAAGCACATTTCAATATGGAGATCATGTTGAGCGGTTCGGATCGGTAGTTTGAATTTTCAAAATGAAAATAATGAGGCGTGGAGCACCAAGTCATTTTACTCCATGGCTTAGCTAAGCCCAGCTCTATTAAACAGTGAAAACATTTGGAGGCTATAAATTTTTCTTTCTTAAAAACAAAAAGAGAATATGAAAAAGGAAAAAAAAAATGTTGAGTACATTTAATTTGATTTTCACCGAAATTCAAATTATTTCAATACATTTTGTATTAAAATCTGAATAAGAAAATGATTTCTTTTTTTAGTTTAATAATAATCACAGCACAACACCATATCTATATATATGTATATATATAGCACATCAACAATTGAACATTTTTAGATATAGAGTTAAATAAAACTTCCACAATTAGTTTTTGTGGTTAATTGAATTATTATGTATCTTAACAGTTGGCATAACAAAGTTGATTTTTGTTTAAAATGTAAGGGCTCATATCTAATAATCATTTAAATTTAATATGAAAACATTTGAAGACTATACATTTTTGAAAAAAAAGAAAAGAATATGATTAGCCATCAGATGCGCTTTAAAGTTCATCGGATGGCTCCGATGCCTATCAGACCTACACTTTTCTCGGTCCAGAGAGGGTATATATATATTGATACTTTAAAAAAAAAAATCAGATTTTAAAGAAAAAAAGAATAATCTGAAACAGAAAAAAGAAAGGTGTAACAATGAAGAACACAAATTTGCAAATTAACCCTTGTTCTTTTGTTATATCTTCTTTTCTTTAAAATATACAAATCTAGCGATGAAAATCATAGAGTGCTTAAAAAACAATGTGATAGGGCCATGTTCCCAAGACCCTTTATTTAATAAACTTTAGGCCTATGAAAGCCCGGGATTCGGACCTCCTTTCAGGAGCCAGCCCGGCGCCAAGGTAAAGAGGCCCAAAGCCCGAGATACTTAAGATCCAGACACAGAAACAGGCCGAAGGCCCTGCAAAGGTCGAGCTCGACCCGAAATAAACCTGTACCGCCTTAATGCGGGATAACCACCCAACGTGGTCACAATAACCGCTTCACTGCCTTAGGGCGAGATAACCACCGAGATAGCGGTTATGAGGCGGTTATGATTCAGCATATATAAGGCAAAAATCCCCATTGAACAGGGGTCGAGTTTTTACACACACAGAGAGATATCGAATAGGTCAGAGTCAGAATCTCTCTACACCCACCTCGCTCTTTAACTCTCACACACTCCACACGTCTCGGACTGCCATCTCCTGGCAGGGCGAGATCATCCCATCACCTCTCACATACGGACTACTCTCCTCGGGAGATAGGACGTATCAACCACCGTGGGGCCCCCTCGCTCCAACACTGAAGCACCCGATGGAAGCGCAAGATGTTTCGAATCCCCCTCCTCCGGGAACCAACAAAGACCCCACAGGAGGTAAGGATACCGGAAACACCTCGAAACCCTCTCCGAGGACCGACAACAACCCTGCAGGAGAGAGAGAGAACCGGCGTACTGCCAACCCACCGAAAAGCCAACCCGGGGTTAGTTTAGGGGCGACTTCTCAAAATCCCCCTATTACTGTAACCTCAAGTCAGGTTTTTCCGCCAGGCACAACGCCGATAAGACCACCCCTCAGCTCAACAGCGACAAGGCCGATGTCGCCCCGACCACAACAACAATACCGGCCGCCTTTCGCATCATACCAGCCACAAACGCCCGTATACTATTACGGGACGTACCCCTACTCACCATATGGTCCACCGGTACCACAATACCCATATATGACCCCGCCCGGTCAAATGACCCAGGAAGGCCCTCCGGGAAATTATCACCCCGGTATTGCAGCACCTTATCCCCTGGCTCCACCCACTTACCTTCCCCTTCAACAAGTGCAGCAGCACTCAGCTCAGATAGTAGCCACGTGCGCTGTGCCAACTAAGCCAACAAAGCCTCTCTCCAAAAACCTCCAGACGACAGTCTCGCCCCGCAACCTTAACTCCGACTTTATCGCGGTACGGACTGCTAACAGTGAGGAGACAGACACTCCTAGCCCTCGAAACCCCGAGGTACAGCACGGCCCTGAGCCGATTGGGCAAGGGCGCCAGGAAGGTCAGGATGAGAACCAAGGGAAGGAACAGGGGCAGGAAGCCGGGGTGGGACGCAACCCATCACCCCAAAAGGAACAAAGATCAGTACACGTCGGTGACCGCGGACGATCACACCACCGAAAGCAATCTCGCTCTCGCCACGAGCGCGAAGATAGCCAACTACGGGGCAGGCATAGGACTCGCAAAGGCGACAGGAAACGCACCCGAAGATCCCCCACCCCCACTAGAGGTATCAGCATGACCCAAGTGGAAGAGCTAATACAGACCCGGCTCAACGCCAAGATGGCCGAGTTCGAGTCTCAGAAAGCCGGCCTATTCTAAACCTATGGGGATTGCGGACGGACCTCTATCAGCCAATATATACGGAGCATCTATGACAGACTTCAAATATCCCGCTTTCCTCCCAAGTTTTCGAGGTAACGGAGACCCCGCAGACCCGCACAACTTTGTATATGAGTTTTTGGAGCGACTACGGCTCTTAGGAGCCACGGACGCGATCACATGTCGGGTTTTCACAACTTGCCTTCAAGGAGAAGCTTGGGACTGGTACATGAACCTCCCCCGAGGTTCGATCACTAAATTCGAAGACCTCGCTAAAGCCTTTTTAGAAAGGTACACCGTGATCAGGCCCCCTCAGATCACCAGCGAGATGCTCCTGGACATCGTTCAAGGTCCAAGGGAAAAAACCGGCGATTTCGTCAACCGCTTCATACAGGCATCTCGTCAGGTCCAGAACCTGAACGAAGAATTTGCCCTGGCCGCCATTAAAAAAGGGCTGCGCAAGGGCGGCCCCGGTACCCTGAGGTACGATGCACACGTGAAGAAAATGACTACCTTACGCGAGTTTGTGGTCTTCGCAGAAGGGTATATCAGGGCAGAATAAGATAATGGCAGTCCCCCAAGAACCCGACCGAGGTCACCCCGACAACAGCAACACTGGTCACCTCAAAATGATCAACCTCGGGCACAGGTCGAACCTCGGACCCAGAATGAACCCCGCCGACACAATCAAGACAAGAAGGGAGGGCACAAACCGAATGAAGCAGAGTACCGCCCCCATTACGTACGGTATGCCCCCTTCACCAAAAAGCGGCACGAGATGCACCATATCGTGAAGGACATGTTCGATCTACCCCCCTCATTGCCCAAAGACATCTTCGAAATACAGGACAAGTCAAAGGAATGCCTATTCCATGAGTTCGAGGGACATTCGACAAGCGATTGTCTCCAGTTACACGACATACTGGAAAGGCTAGTCCGGGAAGGAAAGTTAACCGAGTTCATTCAACCCGACTTCTACAAAAAATACACTTGGAAGTACAATGAACGCGGCCGAGATTACAAGAAGAAAATTCCGTACAAGAGGAATTACAATGGTGACCGACGTCCCGATCAAGGGCCCAACACCGATGATGGATCAGGTCCGCAGCGCGGGGAGCGACAGGGCAGCCCGGTTGTCAACACGATCAGCGGTGGTATCGGGCATTACCCCCGCAAGGTCGAAACCCGCCCAAAGACTAAACCTTACCCCACCATTTTAAATGTTGAACAAGACACAGACAAGAAACGACCAAGAATGGATGAGGTAATCGTGTTTTCTGAAAAAGACCAAGGCGAGATCGTTGGCCCGCATGTCGACCCAATTGTGCTCAGCCTAAAAATCGATACACACAGGGTAAAAAGGATCCTAGTGGACACCGGAAGTTCAGCCGACATCCTTTACTTGTCCGCTTTCCGCAAAATGGGACTCAAGACTGATACACTCAAAAGGATAACACCCCCTCTCATCGGTTTCACAGGCGATGCCCTCCGTCCAAAGGGTATGGTTTCTCTCAAAACCGCTTTCGGCACCTCGCCTAAAATGGTGGAAACAATGATCGACTTCCTGGTAGTCGACGCTCCGTCCGCCTACAATGCCATCCTAGGGAGGGGTACGCTGAACAAAATCGGAGCCATAGTTTCTTCTCCTCACTTAAAAATCAAATTTTACACAAGTCATGGGGTGGGAGAAGAATGTGGAGCACAGGAGATAGCTCGGGAATGCTACCACGTATCTCTCCAGGAAAGGTGCGGCCAAGTCCATCAAGTCGACACCCCCAGAACAACCACCTGCCGCTCGGGCGCGCATATGAAGGCCAGCTGCGACTTCATGCCCCCTAACACTCAGATCGCGCTGGACCCCACAGACAAAGCGGAATCTAAGTCTTCCCTTGAGCCCGCAGACGAAATTGACGAGCTCGACTTAGGTGACGGGAAGACATTAAACATAGGAAAAGCCATCCAGGGGTCGGCCAGAGAAGATCTAATCGCTTTCCTCCGCAATAACCAGTCCGTTTTTGCCTGGACCGCTGCCGACATGCCAGGCATTCCGAGGTCGATCGCGGAACACAAGCTGCATATCAAACTGGAATTCAAACCGGTACGACAAAAGAAGCGCAATATGGGGGAAGAGAGACAACTAGCAGTAAAAAAGGAAGTCGCAAAACTTCTAGCTGCGGAATTCATCTGCAATGTCGACTGTCCTGAGTGGATGGCTAACCCGGTTCTGGTCAAAAAATCAAACGGAGACTGGCGGATGTGTATCGACTACACAGACCTTAACAAAGCATGCCCAATGGATCCATTTCCCTTGCCCAAAATAGACCAACTTGTAGACTCCACCTCGGGACATGCATTTCTCAGTTTCATGGATGCATTCTCGGGGTACAATCAAATTAGGATGAGTCCCGACGATGAAGAAAAGACTGCTTTTACAACCCATTCCGGCCTCTACTGCTACCGAGTAATGCCATTCGGGTTGAAAAATGCAGGAGCAACCTTTCAGAGAATGGTGAATAAAGTCTTCCAAGATCAAATCAGCCGGAACATGGAAGCTTATGTCGACGATTTGCTGGTCAAGAGCATGTCAGATCTCGATCACATCCGGGATCTCGAGGAAACTTTCGCGACGCTCAATGGAGCCGACATGAAACTCAACCCAAAAAAGAGTTTCTTCGGCCTGACCGGTGGTAAGTTCCTCGGGTTCATGGTATCCATAAGAGGTATCGAAATTCACCCCTCTAAGTCCCAAGCTATACTCAACATGCAACCACCTCGGAACTTGAAGGAACTCCAGTCGTTAACTGGATGGCTAGCAGCCCTCAACAGATTCATAGCACGGTCTGGAGACGTTTGCTTCCCTTTCTTCAAAGCTATGCGTAAGTCAGCCAAGTTCGAATGGACTGACGAGTGCGCGGCGGCTTTTGACAAAATCAAAGCTTACCTCGCAGACCCACCTTGCCTCAGCAGACCCGCAGCCGGCGATATCCTTGTCCTTTACTTGGCAACTACCAACCATGCTGTCAGTGCAGCATTGGTCCGAGAAGAAGGACGGGAACAACGGCCCGTATACTTCGTGTCGCATGTACTCCGCGATGCCGAAACAAGATATACCCAAATTGAGAAAGCAGCATATTCTCTGGTAGTGGCGGCAAGGAAGCTGCGACCATACTTCCAGTCGCACCCCATCAAAGTATACACCGGGGTACCACTCAAGAAGGTCCTTGCCAACTTTGACTCTTCTGGCAGACTACTGGCTTGGGCTCTGGAACTCTCCGAGTTCGACATTTCGTTCCATCCACAGAATGCTCTCAAGTCGCAGATCTTTGCCGATTTCATCGCGGAGTACTCAGGAGCACCACCCGAATTAGAAGGACGATGGACGTTATATGTCGACGGAGCATCCTCCCTACAAGGGGCCGGAGCCGGTGTCTCCCTTATCGGACCACAGGGTGAAGTCCTGAATTATGCCCTCCACTTTCAGTTCCCAGTGACCAACAACACGGCAGAATATGAAGCAATGATAGCCGGGCTCAAGCTAGCCAGAGAACTCGGGGCACGCGAGGTTTACCTCCATAGCGATTCCGAGTTGGCTGTCAAACAGATCAATGCCGAATGTCGCGTCATGGATGACAAATTGCGCAAGTACAGAGAGCAGTTCAACCACCTGAAGAACTAGTTCGATAAGGTCGAGATCCAACATGTTTCTCGCAATAAGAATTGCCAGGCCGATGCCCTCTCTAAGCTCGGAGCTGCGGGGAACCTCGACAAAGACAGACCAATCATAGTTATGGATATACCCAATTCCAGCATTGATATAAATATCATTGCGGTGTATGCCATCCAGGAACCAACAGAAACATGGTTCACCCCGATGTGGAATTTCCTCAATACCGGAGTCCTGCCAACGGACCAGCTTGAAGCACGACGTTTGAAGAAGATAGCCCCGCTTTATTCCATATTCAACAACCAGCTCTATAAGAGGGGATATGTCCGCCCTTGGCTAAAGTGCATTCCGAACGACACCGCCCATCAAATGTTGGCCGAGGTACACGCCGGCATATGTGGCAGTCATCAAGGTGCAAAAACCCTAGCTAAGAGGATACTTCACGCGGGATTTTATTGGCCAACACTGCAGCAAAATGCGGCGGACTTGGTCAAGAAATGCGATAAGTGCCAATATCACAGCAAGCTCAGCAATATCCCACCCTACGACCAGATCTCTATCTCGGGGGCGTGGCCCTTCGACTTATGGGGAATCGACATCATGGGTCCATTCCCCAAGGCCGTTCGCCAGCGACGTTGGATTATAGTCGCTGTCGAATACTTTACCAAATGGGTGGAAGCAGAGGCCCTGGCAACTATCACGGCCAAAGCAGCCGAACACTTCATCTGGCGCAATATCATCTGTCGGTTTGGTTTGCCCCATGCCCTCATTTCCGATAATGGCACACAGTTCAACGCAGCCAGCACGATATCGTTTCTATCGGGCCTCGGGATCCACAACAATTTCACCTCGGTCAGTCATCCCGCCAGCAATGGGCTTGCCGAGGTCACCAACAGAACTATTTTGGAAGGCATCAAACGCAAGGTGGAAGCCAACCGAAAAAACTGGCCCGATATGTTGGATGAAGTTCTTTGGGCATATCGAACAACCCCGCGAGAAGCAACGCAACAAACACCCTACTCGCTGGTATTTGGCATGGAAGCAGTCACCCCTTTGGAACTGATAGAACCATCCCTTCGCACTGCGACGTACTCTGTTGAAGGAAATCCGGGCTCTCGCGAGATCGACCTCGAGCTCCTTCATGAAACCAGGGAACGAGCCCGTATCCGCACAATGGAGTACCAACGGAGGGTCAAGCGTGCTTTTGACAAACACGTTATACCCCGCGACTTCCAGCCAGGTGATCTCGTGCTACGAAAGGTCGAAGCCACAGGTAAACACGTAGGCAAGCTAGAGCCAAATTGGGAAGGCCCATACCAGGTAGTCTCCCTCAGAGGAAAAGGCGCATATGAGTTAGAAGACTTGCAGGGAACTCCGCTCCCACGACCATGGAACGGGCTATCTCCGCAAGTTTTACACTTAATTGGCGCGACATGCCAGCAAACACATCGAAAGGCGTTATAGGCCGACTACATGTGGTGCTACTAACTCTCAACAAGGCGAGATATGCTGAATACAAGGCGAGATATGCCGAATACAAGGCGAGATATGCCGAATACAAGGCGAACTAAGCCGACCGTAAGGCGAGATAGGCCGAACACTTTACTATAGGCGAGATAGGCTTTTAGTTACTTTTAGCGAGATGCTTTTCCATCTCATGTAGCTTTCTATTCTTTGTATGCGACGTTATAAGCATATTTAATATACATGAATTTTCAGTTTTAAAGAAGTCTTATTGCTACTTCACTTTAGTGCATGCTTTCTTAGCTGTGCTTCTTATCATATCGGAAACAACTAACGAACGAAAACCCTTCGGGGTAACGAATACGAGTTTACCGATCACAGTATTATTCTGACCGGCGTTTCTATGTTGGCCTTTTATATTTTCAAATTTTTATTAACATAAGAAACAAACAAAAAAAAAAAAAGAGGAGAGAAGGATAAACAAGTATAGTCGCGACATCGCACTAACAGATGACGTCGCAGACTAATCACACGCTGACAAGAAAGAATAACAGGTAAATATATTTTCATATCTATAACATTGTTAATTTCCCACATCTCGGGAACAAAAATATCACTTACAAACATTCTGTTTAACCCCCACATTCCGGGGATATCAAAATATTACACAAATAAAACTAAGGCACAAAGTCGGAAGACATGGCCGGCTCGTCCATGTATTGCCACCACGCTTCGGGCCATCATTCCTGTAACAAATACCAGTTGTATCAAATTCAAATAGATATATACATATTGCTATTACGGTATACGTAAAACATGATAAAGACTAACTTACCAAGTCAGGGTGTTTTGATAAGATCCCGAGGTGTCGCTATTGGAGACACAACCTCGGGGTGAGTAATATCTCGAACATCCCCTTGATCACTTTCTTCTTCATCGTCATCCTCCTCGTCCTCTTCCTCCCCTTCTCGGCTTGTCATCACAGGCGCAGCCATCTCGTCCACAGGCTCGGGAAGGGCTGAAGGCCATTCGAATCTCCCCCACCATGGGTACAGGAAGTAGGCCTCATGATCATCAAGTGGGAGGGACTGATCAAAGATAGACCCATTCGGGTCTATCAATCGATCTCGCGCCTCATCCCAACGGTACTCAGACAACCCCCGAACCTTCGCATCTTCTGGGAGAACTGGATTAAACCCGGCATGTTCCGGGATAAAGGAATAGTGTTGCCTGACCTTTCGCAACTCGCGATAAATGACGGCTTTCATTGGCTTGTGCAAGGCCAGACACGAAGCTTGCACAAAGGCCTTGCTACCCAAGAACCGACCTAGGGCTAAGCCAGGTGCTCATTGCAAATCCCCCTCTAATCGAGATATCTCAGTTTCTTTCTCCGAGATGGTGAGATCCTTCTTCGCTGCCTCCAGGTTAAGTGCCGAGATCTGTTCTTGCAGAGATTTGATTTCCTCCTCTTGGTTCGCTATTCTATCATCCCGAAGCTTGAGGTGGTCCTCAGCTGTTTTTAATGTTCTTATAGTTGCCTCATGGATGCGAATTTGTCTCTCTTGCACCTTTACCTGTTTTTGGGCAACCTCGAGACGTTTGGTTTGCTCTATGGCCAGGTTGCGGAAATAATCGCGTTCCAAAACGGCCTTTTTGACCATATCCCCGTCAGAATCAACAAAGAGCATATTGTTTTGCTCTTTGTCAACCAGGTCCTTGTAATGACCAAGGATGGCCCCAATGTCATGAATGGCCGAGATGCCATGGTTGAGCGTCACCTCGGGCTTCTCCCGAATGGTCTCCTTCTGATAAGCGGTCTCGGTTACCCTGAATACTTCCTGAGCATACCGGGCGTGCAGGTTTCTGTTCTCATCCCGCGACTGTTGCATGGTGGAATGACCCGGGAGGTGTAGGCCCAAGCTATCAGCAAATCCGGGTACAATCCTCTCCTTGAACACAACCCCAGTAGCAAGCTCTTGACCCGGAACGGCCGCTTGTAAGAAACTCTGGAGGTCGATGTCGCACGGTTCCTCTGTGTCAGCTGTGAAGGCCGAGGTGGAAGACCTCGGAGTAATTGCCAAGGAGATGTTATCTTGGGGGAGAAGTGCGCTCACACCGGCTGGAGATGCCCCGCTAACCGGGATGGCCTCAATAACGGCCGTTTCAGATGCCCTTCTCGATTTCTTCTTCTTAGGGCGTTCAAGTGCTAAGCCCTTACCCTTCTCGGCCGAGGTGAAGGAACCGCTACGGTTTTCCTTCCGTTTGTGGGAGGGGGCGTCCTCCGAGATGCCTCGTGTTGGAGCACGCGCTGGCTCCTCAACAGTGAGACTGGCTGAAGTCTCAGTCTTAGAACTTTTTCGGGAAACCTTCTTTCCCGTTTTCTTTGCTCTTTGGCCCGCGGTTGCAGTGGCAGTACTCTCCTTTGGGGCTGTGCGATTGGAGGTATGTGACGCACTAGTCCAGATCAGCTCCATGCAGCCTTCTTCTGCAAAAAACAACGCAACATACAATTAATACCAGGCTACGCAATTAGATAAATCGAGATGGGGATAAACATAAAATAAATTGCAACAAAACCCGCGAGAACAGGACTCACTTCTCACAAGTTCTCTCAATTCATGCGCAGCCACCTGCTCTTGCAGATTAAGTTTTTTATCAACGACCGGGATCATTCCTTTCCCGGACTTCAACGGCCTCCACTTCGCATTGATATCCTGCAAGCAAGTCACATCGCGCCAATTCTCTATATACACCCATCCATGGTCCCAGACCTCTATTTTGTTCATCTTCTTGTCTTTCTCAAACAAGGCCTGGTGGTTCTTGGGAGTTTTTTGGCGAAGCGCGAGGTGGCCTGGGTCCACATAGAGTGTGGAAAAGAAATGAAAAAACAACCCAATGGTTGGCCTGTTCATCCCGAGCTCAACCTTAAAGGTCCTAAAAGCCGCTTCGAAGCTGCGTATATAGCTCCAAGCCACCCCGGTCAGTTGTGCAGGAGCCACCTTCATGAAGTTTAAGAGGCTTCTCTCAAAATTGGTCAACCTTAAATGGAAGCCGCATTGCGGCATTTTCCAGTAAATACACATGCCCCGTTCGTGGTCATGTGCCCGATCTTCCGGGCCAGGTGCCCGTAGTATGATTTGATCCCTGGGGATCTTATCCTTGGTTAAAACCAACTCTTCATAAAACGCCTCTGCCCAGGCCTGGTCTTGGACCTCGGGTGCAGGGGCTCGCTGTAATGATTGGGAAAATTGGGTGTCGTTTGGATGGCCGGGCCGAGGACTCACGTCGGGTAATGGCTTGACTATGGCCTTTGATTTGGTCTTAGGTTTCGTAGCCCGAGTGGGACCCTTACCCGTGGACGTCTCGGCTTCCGCCGAGATACGCTCACCCCGGGATGATGTTTCTGGACTCGGGTTGAGTATGTCAACTTCCATGTCAGTAGCTTCACCTTCCTCTACCTCCACAGTTTCTTGTTCCGGACTCATGTCATACAAACTCCCGCTCGACCTTGGCGAGGTGCCCTCCCCGCTATCAGTTCCACCCTCGTAAACCACGTCAGCCGCTATCTCAAGCATGGCCTCTATGCTCTTACCAGCACCATGATGAGAAATAAGCGCTGTACGCTTCTGAGAGAACCCGGGGGAACCAGAGTGATCCCCCGAGATGGGTGGGTTTTGCCCTATTGACTTGGACCGGTTTTCTTCAGATCTCGCACCAGAAAGGTCAGCCATTTCTACGATTAACAAATGAATCGGCTTAGGTACAGACTTATTCGAGGTTGGTGCATAGTTAATCCGATTTTTGGTCATACGAATATACCGAGTTGGCCTACTTATTTATACTCCTGATCCCGAGTTGTACTAATTCATGTTAACCTAATTATACCGAGGTCAAGGAATCACTAACCTTATCACAGTAAAGTCTTCTTTCACTGATCTTACGTCTTATGTCGCTGGGTTGGAAGCTTCAAGTTCTTTCTCTCCGAGATAACAATGGTTCGATCAGAAAAAGCGCAAATGATGGGGACGGGGGTATATATAGGTCCGATTTGGAAACTTTTTTCCGCTCGGATCCCGAGGAATGACACCTGGCGCAATCTACGGCATTCGTCCAAGCGACGTTTCGTCTCCCGCCATTTATTTCGAGATTAACGCCCTCTTCACAGGTGACAGCTGTCACCATAATATCGAAAGCGACGTCTCGAATATTCGCGTCTTTTAATCGCGTTAACGAACGGCTTGAATAACTCCGTTTCTGCTACGATTAACGGTATTCTCCGTTCAAATCAATATGTTACTGTAGCGAATTACATGTCCTAACCCGAGATGTTTGTCACCTCGGAGGGACACATCACTTCGGAAGTACACGACATCTCGCGCCAGGCTGTTTGTTCATTAATACATTATCATTAATGAGGAGCAGTTGGAAAAACGACAGTACTGTCCTGACAACTTTATTCTCATTAATGATACTGTGTATAACTCTCATTATAAATAGAGTACTCCCGAACCACAAACATTTCACTTTCCCTTTGCTTCTCTTCCAACCACTATTACCTCGCAACAATTATGTCTGTTCAGCAACATATTGAAAAGTTCTTAGCCGAACGTGAGAAACAGCGCCGAGCTCTTCAGCGCTGCGATATTCCACCTCGTTTTGCTGGTCCATCCAGCTCAAGCCGAGGTCCTCAACGACGTGTACTCACGCCCATAGAACGGGAGCAGCTAATTCACGACATTCCCAATGACTTGGATTGGATGCTGAACAACGAGTCCCTCACCGTTCAAGAGTTCCTGAACTATAAACTGGCGACATATAAAGTGTTGAACGATGAAATCGACACCGCAGACCTCCTTGGACCTCTCCGTGACTGCCTGGCCTGTGGACAGTCAGCCCAAAAAGAGGACATGATCAAATGTCGGGGATGTCGCACATGGTGGCATTCCTCTCATTTTTTGATCCATGACCGGTCGGACCCTCGACGTCGCTTCTTCAAGTGTTTATCCTGCCAAAACCGACATCCCACGGGACCTACATTGGCAACAGCCACTCCGGCCCAGATTTGGGCAGATGATCATTTCGAAGATCCTGATAGTGATATATTGGATTTCCTCCCTCCACCTCCGGGACGCACTTGATAAATTACAATAGGAATTTCTCATATTTTTTAAGTTAGATAAATTAGCCCTTTTTGGCATCTTTAGCTTACTTATGTTGTAACAAGTCCTTATTAATATATGATGAATTTCCTTTCCACTCTTCCGCCATTCCTTTCCGATATACATGTAAAAAAAAAAAAAAAAAATCATGCGAGATCACAATATCGCGAGATTACACTATCATACGACATTACAACATACAGTACAAACAAACAACATCTCGGGAAATCATAAATAATTTTACATATTTTTTGTTCACATGACTAAGTAATATCAAGTCAGAAGCATATCGCTATACATTCTGACTTCGGGGGCTAATGATAGGGCCATGTTCCCAAGGCCCTTTATTTAATAAACTTTAGGCCTATGAAAGCCCGGGATTCGGACCTCCTTTCAGGAGCCAGCCCGGCGCCAAGGTAAAGAGGCCCAAAGCCCGAGATACTTAAGATCCAGACACAGAAACAGGCCGAAGGACCTGCAAAGATCGAGCTCGGCCCGAAATAAACCTGTACCGCCTTAATGCGGGATAACCACCCAACGTGGTCACAATAACCGCTTCACTGCCTTAGGGCGAGATAACCACCGAGATAGCGGTTATGAGGCGGTTATGATTCAGCATATATAAGGCAAAAATCCCCATTGAACGGGGGTCGAGTTTTTACACACACAGAGAGATATCGAATAGGTCAGAGTCAGAATCTCTCTACACCCACCTCGCTCTTTAACTCTCACACACTCCACACGTCTCGGACTGCCATCTCTTGGCAGGGCGAGATCATCCCATCATCTTTCACATATGGACTACTCTCCTCGGGAGATAGGACGTATCACAATGATTCTTCATCTTTATATATCAAGTGTTCAAGAGCACCCACATTTCAAAATTTTAGCCGCTGAACTGTGGTAACAATAGCCCAAACTGAAGATGGTGGACGTTGAGGTAGAGGAGTTGGCTCCCAAGCGCAAAAATGGGTGGCTTTTATTGAAGAGCATGGCACTTACCCCTTCTGCCGAGCAGTTTTGCCGTACATGATAACCACGGTTCATTGGGAACAGATCGAAAGGAGACCGTTAAGGCATGCGGGATCTTGGACCAGTATCCTCTACGGAGTTATCTCCTGTGGAGTCGTGCGGAGCTTTTAATCTGGTTCGTTCATTTTGATCGGACGGACCAGATCAGATCTTATCAGGGCAGAGAAATTTTGTTTTTTTTTTCAATTCGGGCAAGATCTAATCTGGTCCGTTCGATCAAAACGAATAGACCAGATTAAAAGCTCCGCACGACTCCGCAGGGGATAGCTCCGCAGAGAATACGAATTCGCAGGTTCTTTCCCTTTTGTCTTATATCTTATTTCGTGCATGAAAGTACTGTGTAATAAGTTAGTATTATAGTTCTATAAAAAAAATAAGAAAAAAATAGGAGGTAAGCATGTGAGTGTTAATAAAAATAGAAAGAGCCTTCAAAATGCACAAACGAGTGTACATGAAGAGCTATATGTGCCTTTCTTTTCATATTTGAGTCTTTGTACAGTTTCCTTTATCTAAATATGCTATAATACATGAGTTCATGAATATCACTAAAATATGCTTGCTGTCAAGTATACTAATAAAATAAGCACGAAATGCCCTTTATGATTTTTCTTTTGTCTTGAAAATAAAACTGCTATCTTGTCTTCTAAAAAAAAATCAGTTTGTACCATAAACTATCACACATGATTCTAGACATGTTTTAGAAGTCTCTGTTTGTCTCAATCAGCGCTTCATCTGTGCGCGAATTTTGAAGTCCATAACAGTTTAAAACACAGTAGCACATCATATCATTGACTAATTATAGCAAGCTAGCCAATTCCAATATATAAATTGGAGTAAAATATGCATTGATTGGAGTACATGGCTAACCCCTCATTCTATAAAAATTGTAGGAACAACATCTTTGTACAAGTTGAAGATCTCATCTGCCTCAGCCCCACAGCCTGAGTCCCACCACCTCAATTTTTGAAGACCTGTTAGGTGTCGTAGCCCCTGAGGAACACACAATCGTCTACACCCACTAATTGTGAGTTCATTAAGAATGGGCATAGCACCCTTCTCTATCTCCCACTCCTCTAACAAGGTAAAGTCCCAAAGCTCCAAGACTTCTAGCTGGCTGAAGCCTTTAGCCGAACAACTTATTTTTCGATTAGTGAATACTTTAAGTAGCACGAGCGTCTTGAGGCATGGTAGCTTTTCCAATACTGACATTACATCTTCATGGAACTGGTAATTAAAAATGGTAAGAGAAGTGAGGTGAGGAGGGAACATGCTGACATCAATAGCCATTTCATTAGGAGTCTGTCTATCGCACTCATCATTTAATATGAGAGATTGTAGGTGTTGATAAAATGGGAAGCCCCTCATGTCAAATATGTCTAACGGAATACGAGAACCGGTTATAACAAGAGAGATCAGGTGCTCTACTGTGCTTAGGAAAGCGACAACTACCCCCCATGAAGATGATTGGTGGTCTAATCTTAAACTACGTAAATTGGGTAGATGAGGTAACTCTGTTTCCCATGATTCTTTAATAATCACTGTTGGAAGAGTTTGCAAATTTGTTAGTTTTGTTGACGGTGGCACTTCTGACGATGATGATGCATAGACATGCCTCAATGTGTTGATGTGCCATACACAATCAGGAACCCGTGTGAAACCACGATCGTATTTAATCCATAAAATAAGAGTCTGTAGAAACTTAATAGCACCTATCACTTTCTCTAAGCATTCCTCACACTTGTCATCACTTGACATCCCAGTAAGATTTAGGTATCTTAACTGAGTCAATCCCTCAAACATTTCCAATTTTATATATTTTGGTATTGAATGAGGTTCCTGTGCTTACCACTTTGAGCAGCCTTTGCTTTGAACAATTCGGCATGTATCTATCACCAAAGTACAACAAAGTGCGGAGGTTTTGGCTCATCAAGAGTTCATCACAATCTAAATGGTGAACTGCTACACGACGCGCCACTCATGATTATTATAATATTAACACCACGAGAAATTTGTCCTCCTTGGCTTTTCGGACAGCGAGATCCCGTAGGAGATCGTGTATGCAACAACACACAATAGAACCACCAGCAGATCTATATTGTACTTGAACCATGCTCCTGTTATACAATAAGAAAATTTTATTTAAGTAGACAATCACATCCGATTAGGATTGCTCATAAATGTTATAACTAAATATTGGTGCTCACATTTTTCTTAGGTAAGCAGTTAAACAAAGTACTGATTACATATTATAATATTAACGTCCATAAATTTTCAGTAAAAAAAAATATTTGAAGAAGGAAAATAGTAAGCTTCAAAACAATTCAGTTGCATATACATAACTAATACGTGCTGATTGCATTTTTGCTTTTTTCTGTTTTTCCTTTTTTCCCTTAATTAATTTGATTCTCATGTAGTGCTCCTGATATTGGACTTTTGTAGTTTTGTTGTATCCAAATGGGTTAGTATATTCCTAAGGACATTCATGAAAAAATAAATAAATTGGAACCAGCACTTGCACAATGAAAGTAGCATGTTTCCTAAAATGTGTAAATACCTCTGCACAAGATCCTCTAAGTAACTCTCTGCAGTTTCTTCCAATGTTCTGTTGTCTTCTTGTGGTATGAAGCCCTCCGCAACCCACATTTGAATTAGCTGTTCGGCATTGATAGTATAGTCATCGGGAAATGCAGCAAAATACATGAAACACGACTTAAGAGCAAACGGTAAGTCCTCGTAACTTGTACCTATAATCTCGCTACATTTCTTTCCATCGGCATGCCAACTCATTGTTTTTAACACCTTACTCCAAGCAGTATAGTTGCGGGGCTTCTTTGATAATAAGCCACCTACTACCACCAATGCGAGAGGCAGCTGACCACATTTATGGACAAATTGATGCATGATATCAGAAAGATCATGAAAAGCACTATTATTTGGATCCTGATTAGGAAGAGCCTTTTTCAACAAAAGCTCTAAGCTTAACTCTTCCGTTAAGAATCCAAGTTTGTATGGTTCATACACGGGATCTGCGTCCTTAGCAACATCAAAAGACCTAGTCGTTATAAGTACTCTACTTCCATTATTTTCATCTGGGAGCGATGCTGAAATCTGTGACCATAGATCTTCTGTCCAAACATCATCAAAGACTATGAGATAGTTTTTGCCTCTAAGAGACTCATGAATCGTGGTAAGAAAAGCTCCTTCATCTTTTGGATGCTTGTTGGGATCGAGTTGTTCCACTATTTTTCTCAAAATGTCAATTAGTTGGAACTTTTGAGAAATAACAACCCATATACGAAGTCCAAATCGTTTCTTGACATCATTACTATGAAATAAAACATGTATTAGATTATTGTATAATCAGAATTTAAAGATCGATAATAGACTAAAAAAAGAAATATATAAAAATTGATGGCCAAATTAATGCGTAATTAGAAAAATGAGATTTTTATTACCAATCTAGAGGACTATGATTTTTTTTTTTTTTTTTTTGGCATGGCCATTAGGCCGGAGACACCTATGTAGCATTAACATATTACATTTTTTATAGCTATAATATCAGACAAAATTCATCATTATTTAATTATATTTTGAAATACTTTATTATTAATGAATATTTTTAGTTTTATAAATAATTAGCTAATTTATCTTAATAATTAGTAAGATATTTTATTAACATTTAATTAACTCTGTTGTAACAACATGAAGATATTAAAGAGTTAGCTAGATAAATATTATTGGACACTTCCTAAAATGTACCATATTCAACAATATAATAGAAGGTCATGTCACAACCTGACGATCTCAAAACCATTTCCTGTTAGGATTATGGTGCGAGTTTAATTTGACCCATTTGTTCAGTCAATTAATTATTGTCAGCCTTACAATAATGAAACATTCTTAATTAAAAATAATATGGTCTTGATTTACTAAATTAAAATGATGGGAGTCAGTTGTCTTGTAAATCATGGATTCACAAGACAATTTAATTGTTCGATAAATGTAGTTGAATGCGTTTGATAATTTGGCAAATTGATTAGTAATTTCTGTGAATCTATCAAAAAAATGATTTCATAATTTTTGGAAGGCTTGAAGTTGAATATATCACTGGTCAAGTTAGAACCAAACTGAAAAACACTTCTTGACAAAACTATACATAACTCAAATAGCTCCATTATTGCAAAATAATAGTGTAATTAACTTGAATCAAACAATCAAATTCAAAACTAAAAGTAAACCACAATAAAAATAAAAATGAAAAAGAAAAAGAAAATATATGGCGCATACCTATTGTATACTTTTTGTGCGAGAGTTGTCTTTCCGAGCCCACCAGCACCCCAAATCGAAACCACAGAACGTCGCTTAGTGGTTGCATTGAGCAATTCCTTGACAATATGATCTTGATCCTTATTGAAACCAATAATTTCGGGATCAATGTCCGGCAACACGAATGGCCTAATGGGCAGTTGGACCTCTCCACTACCCTCGCCCAGATTATTGATTCCGTATCTACAGGGACAAAACTAGAAAAATTAGATTGGAAGAACTAAAACTTAAAATGCACAACATGTGGTCATTGTGTACAAAGTGGAATTCTAATTACTAGACTACAAGCATACATTTAATATTTTATGAAGAGACTGAACTATATAAAAACTTAAAAAAAAATCAATATATATGTTTAAAAAAAATAAATTGTAGGGTGGCTAAGCATCCCTAACTTAAGTGTAGATCTGCCCTGCATACCTAAGTCTGCTCGCCTCGATCTCTTTCATCTTTGTCTCAATCTGACTCATTTCATCAACAAGTTTGCATACACTAGGGAGTTTATTGGCTTTGTTTATCATCCATTTTAGTTTCTCCGTCATGCCGGGGGATTTTTGCAGAAGCTTTGAGAGAAAGGTGTCAATGACATCTTCTATTGAGTAGGCGACATCTCTCACCTCCTTCACCCAATGCTTTTGCCTCTCATCTGTTATTTGTTTCCTGTCAGCATCTTTGAGAAAAGCCTGAATTCGACCAAGTTCACGACTCACTCTCTTCACTTGCACATCGACACCATACAAGAGGAGAGCCTCCTGGACTACAACATCAGCCAGCTTGCCCAGCACAAAATTTACAATACACTCAGCCATCCCGCTTCTGTATTCTTTATGGAAGGATAAACTTGAGAGAAACCAAAAATGTTGATTTAATATGAGAAAGGCATGAGATAAAAGGATCAGAGGAATTTAAAAAGAGCCTGTAACTGTTTCGCAAGGAGGAAACAAGAATTCCACTTTGTATGGGTATTGGTTAAAAGCTATTCACCAATTAGTACAATTGGTATTGGTTAAAATCTGATTGAGACATAAATCTAGTCAAATTTTAAATCAGTACTGGTAAATATCCGATCCGGGGGCATGACTCAGGTCAAAATTGATGAAACTAAAAGATAATTGGAACCCAATTTCTATATAGGAAGGGGACAAATTTGAATTGTTACAATTAAATTATTTTTGCTGAAAAAGCACTTGAATTGGTTTCTATGGTAAAACAAAATTAATCCTTTCAGGCAAACGTCCTACACAGATAGCACCATAGAAAGAGATAATTAGGGGAAAAAAAGAGAAGAGAGATACCTAGAAAGAAATTAGGCAAGATTGATCACTTCCCAGAACCAGAACAAGGAATCACGATGAGATTTCCAAGGAAAACCCAAACTAATTAATGGTCTCTAGTCCTTGCTCTTTACTGCTCTAGTCTACCTTTCTCAATTTTCTCCCCTCTTTGACTTTTCTATAATTTTCCAATTTCTCTGAAGGATAGTCTGTGACAGAAACTATGCATCTAAAAGTGTAACGAGTTAGTGACAGAGAGCAAATGTGGGACAATACAGTCACCCAAAACAATTGCTGGTAATGATATATTGGCCATTGAGTTTTTTAGCTGTGTAAAAATCGGGGATCCGTATCCTCTGCATTAACTCAAAAGAGAATCTTTTGAGTTAATAAATTTCAACCGTTTGATTTGAAACGGAGCTAATCCAGCTCGTGCCTATAACATAGGGGCTCTTTAATATTAGTGCAGATCTAGTTTGTACGAATCTGAAAACAGATTGAACGGTCGAGATTCATTAACTCAAAAGATTCCCTTTTGAGTTAATGCAGAGGACAAAAATCGGAAGAGGGGATGTACGATGGACACTTTCCATCGTTTGATCCGAATTTGCAATCCTCAGTTTGATTAACGGATCGTTGCAAAAATCGGATTAAACCCGTTAACTACTTTCTGACTTGGAACTAGTGGTTTGATTTTACCCGCCCGGGTCAGACCCGGCCCGGTCCGCCCGGGACCCGTGCCCGCCCTGCCCGTGCCCGTGCACAGGTTTTGCACGGGTTCACGGGTTAAACGGGTAAGGGTTGAGAAGGGCCGGGTACGGTTTTTTTAAATTTTACCCGTGATATCCGTACCCGCCCGTACCGTCCCGTGGACCCGGGTTGCCCGTGCCCGTACCCGTGCCCGTGATGCCCGTACCCGTAAAAATTCAAATTTCCTTCCCAAAAACAGAAAAAAAAAACCAGAAAAAAACCAGAAAAAATAACAGAAAAAAAAACAGAAAAAAAAACAGCAAAAAAATAACAGAAAAAAAAACCCGGACCCGTGTTGCCCGTGACTTGTGTCGCCCGTGACCCGTGTTGCCCATGACCCGTGTCGCCCGTGACCCGTGTTGCCCGGGGATTTGAGAGGGGCCGGGTACGGTTTTTGAAAAAAAAAACCCGTGCTAACCCGTTCCGTGTCGCCCGTGACCCGCGTTGCCCGTTGTCCGCCCCGGATTTTGCCCGTACCCGCCGGCCCGTGCCCGTTTGCAAAATACTACTTGGAACGACGATTTTGAAAGCACACTGCAGTACTGCAGAGTGCACCTCGGGCAGCTTTTGACTTTAATGACTTGAATTAATACTTCTAATCCTCTTCAAACTTTTGGGAACTATTTAATTATAGAAATTAGTATTAAATAATAAATGAAAACAGAAAGAATATATTTATTTCTCAATGCCATAGATGGATCCAAAAAAAAAAAAATCGGATTCAAACTTTGAAACCGAATTTTTTTTTCGGATACAAAGTGTGTTTTATTTTTTTCCTTGAAATGGTGGCTGGGTTTCTTTTGAAACAAAAAGAGTTCTGGTAATTTTTCTAAAATAGTAACTAGGAATACTTTGCATCTGAGAAAAAAAATTCGGTTTTGAAGTTTGGATCCGAAATTTTTTTTCTCGAATCTATCTATATCATTAAAAAATAGAGTGATGCTTCTATGGACATAAGGACCTATTTGTAAAATGAACATATTTTCATTTTTAAAGTTCAAACAGTCGATCCGACCGTTCAACATTATCTCCATATTAAAATGTTCTTGGAGGTCAAATTGTACATTTTTTTGAATTTTTTTACTATTTATTAAGTATTTTACAAAAACTAGTCAAATTCAGACCATTGAATTTTGTAAAATACTTAATAAATAGTAAAAAAATTCAAAAAAATGTAAAATTTGACCTCCAAGTACATTTTAATATGGAGATAATGTTGAACGGTCGGATCAACTGTTTGAACTTTGAAAATGAAAATATGTTCATTTTACAAATAGGTCCTTATGTCCATAGAAGAATTTGCCTAAAAAATAGGGAGACTTTCATGTATGCCCCTCAAAAACTTCAAAATTACGTTTCCCCCTCTAAACTTTGAAATTACGTTTATTTCCTCTAAATTTCAAAAACTCACAAATTTACCCATTTTATTGTTTTTTATATTAAAACTCATTCTAAATTTATAGAATACCCATTTTACTCTTTATTAAAAGCATAAAAAGTTCATCGGACTCAAATTTGAATATGAAGACTTTCTCTACTGTCTGATCCACGCGCATCGCATTAAGATCTGTGCATCTCGCTTCAATATCTGTGTTTGTTCGCTTTAAGATTCGTGCTGATTTAGCGTGCACAAATCTTAAAGCAGTTCGGACAGTAGAGGAACCCTTCAGATTCAAATTTGAGTATGATGGGCATTTTATGCTTTTAATAAAGGGTAAAATGGGTATTTTATAAATTTAGAATGAGTTTTAATATAAAAGACAATAAAATGAGTAAATTTGTGAGTTTTTGAAGTTTAGAGGGGGAAATACGTTATTTCAAACTTTGGAGGGAGAAATACATAATTTTGAAGTTTTTGAGGGGTACACGTGAAATTCCCCCTATACTAAAAATGCTCACATTCAGTGGAATTCGGATCCAGTGAAGTAACCCAACTTTTGGATTTTAGATCGGGACCGTCCGATTCGAATCCGTAAATATCCATTCCCAAAGTGAGCGCACACATCCCGATGACGAATTCGAATCCCGAGACGATCCCGAGCGACGAATTCGGATCGGATGGTCTCGATCCAAAACCCAAAGATTGGGTTACTTTAGGGGATCCGGACCCCATTCTGTGAAGGGACATATTGCACATATTTTACCTCAAGCATGAAAGCATCCCAGTAATCAATATACTGTACCTGTCATTCACAAGGACAGTACCATGGACAAAAACGGCTAATATTTTATTCATCCAAATATTCTATATCATTGTTTTATTGCACACACTGAAAAAAATATATGTGTGTGTGTATATATATATATATAGAGAGAGAGAGAGAGACTAAGGTCAAAACGGTAGTTTCTAGCCCCCGGTGCTACCAAGTCGTTTTCGGATTTTCAAAGTCTAAACAGTTGATCCTAACCGTTCAAGTTGATCTCCATATTGAAATGTGCTTGGACACCAAATTTTACATTTTTTGGATTTTTTTTACTATTTATTAAGCCACTTCGAAAATTGCTGATCACATGGTCCAGAATTTGGTTGCACTGTTTTTACTGTTCACCCGGATCAGCAATTTTCAAAGTGGCTTAATAAATAGTAAAAAAATTCCAAAAAATGTAAAATTTGGTCTCCAAGCACATTTCAATATGGAGATCAACTTGAACGGTTCGGATCGACCGTTTGGACTTTAAAAATCCGAAAACGACTTGGTAGCACCGGGGGCTAGAAACTACCACTTTGACCTTAGTCACTCTCTCTCTCTCTCTCTCTCTCTCTCTCTCTCTCTATATATATATATATATATATATATATGAGTGAGGCTATGGTACTATGCATAGCACGGTTGGGTCTGTGCTACGGCTCAAAATTTGAGTTTTCAAAATCCTAACGATCCATCCAAACCGTTCAACATGATTATAAAATGAATATTTACTTGCAAACCAAATTTTACATTTTTTTTAATTTTTTACTATTTTTTTAGATAGGTAGAAAATCACTTGATCTGAAAATTCTGGACCATCCAAAAACAGTGATATTCTACCTATCTGAAAAAATAGTAAAAAAATTTGAAAAAATGTAAAATTTGGTTTGCAAGTATATATTCATTTTATAATCATGTTGAACGGTTTGGATGGACCGTTAGGATTTTGAAAACTCAAATTTTGAGCCGTAGCACGGACCCAACCGTGCTATGCATAGTACCATAGCCTCACTCATATATATATATACATAATCAAAATATTTCCTGTGAAAGCCATAATATCATACAAAAAAACTGCCTACAATATTTACAACTCGTGGTTATCCATAACAGCAATTCTCATGCATCTAATACATACTGGTAAATCAAATCAAGCACTGATATGAGGAGTTGTGGACTTACTCATCCAACCACTAATCACTGTGTTTGGAGAAAACATTGCTCCTCTTTCCAACAAATGCGCCTCTTCTTTACTCGGGCTAATCTCTGTAATTTTCTCTCTCTCATAACTGCCATTCTGTATCACTGTCAACACCTCTAAAACCTCCTTAATAGACGGCCTCATATCTCTATCAGACTGTAAGCACCGAAACGCCAGTTCAGCCATTGAAAAAACCATCCGCCTCACCTCTAAATCGGACTGGAACCCAAGAGCCGGGTCCGCCAACTCATCTACCTCATCTCTTTGTATTTTATTCAATGCTAGATTAGCTAGATTAATCTCATCACTACTCCTTGCCATATCCACAGCCGGTTTTGATGAAATCAACTCCACCAAGACAACTCCGAAACTGTAAACATCGCTTTTATCAGTAAGTTGATAGCACTGATGATACACCGGGTCAACATACCCAGGTGTTCCCTGGGGAACAGTGGACACATGAGTTACATCCAAGGGGAATAACCGTGACAAACCAAAATCACCGACTTTGACATGAAATCTATCATCAAGCAAAATATTATTCGTTTTAACATCTCGATGAATAATCTGGGGTTCCAATGCATGTAGATAAGACAAGGCATTGGCTGTTTCAATGGCAATTGATAGGCGGATGGGCCAGGTGAGGATGTTCTCAGACAAGCGGGGCCCATGGAGGTGATCAGCAATGGTTCCATTGGGGACGAATTCGTAGACGAGAAGTAATTCTTTGCTGGTGCAGGCCGTGCAGCCATAGAGAGTGACAAGGTTTGGGTGGTGGAGATGGGAAAGGATTCCAACTTCATTCAAAAATTGCTCGGTTCTTCTGTAGCTGTTCTTGTAGAGACGCTTCACTGCAACTACACGCCCGTCCCTTAAATTTCCTGTTGATGTCTTTCATTGTTATTTTCTGATTGTAACCAGGGGCAGAGACTTTCAACTTATAGTGATCAAACATGCAACGGGAGTCTATCATATAATTTACACAAAATATGGGAGTCAATTTTACAGTACTTAGAGCATTTTACTCTAAACTATACACTAAAATCATGTCTAAGCACCATATTATTACAATGCAAATGCTTTAGCAATAACTCAGTAAGACGAGTCCTACCAGCACTCTACTGTATACTAGATGCTGGTAACACACTAAATTTTTTTTTTCTGGGTTCCTGGAATGCTATTTGTTTTTCCATTTTTCTGATGTAGTAAAACATTTTACTTTTTTTTTTTTTCCTTTTATTCATCAGGGGTATCTAACTTTAAAAAATAGACAAAAATAAGCAATGTAGCCAAACTAACAATAATTAGGGTAAAAATCATAGAAGGCAAAATCGGCCGTTCCGGAGCGGGATCAGCCGGTGCCGATCCAATTTCAGGCCGATTTACACGGATAGTGCAAATTTCGGCCGATTTCGGCCGTTCCGGCCCGGTTTCGGAATGATTCTAGTCAAATTTCAGCCAAAATATACCGATTTCACCGAAATGGCCGAAATGCAAATTAATAAACAAACACAAAAAAATTTTGAGCTCAGCGTGGATCGAACCCATGTCCTTCAGCTAAGGCAACAAAGCTATTTATCACCACACCATCCAATCTTTTGTTGTTAATAACACAACTCATTTATATATAACAATTGTAATTCACTAATTTGTACCAATTCATTATGGCAAAAAAGTCTGATTTTCCGATCCGATTCAGCCGATTCCGATCGACTATCGGAATCGGACGGGGTCGATCCCGATTCCGATTCCGATTTTTCCTTCTATGGTAAAAATGCCAGAATTGATTATACTTACCTTTATATACAGTTCCAAAGCCGCCATCACCTAATTCTTTTGATGCACTAAATCCTTCAGTTGCTTCCTCAAGTTCTTCATAAGAGAAAATCTGAGTGCATTGCAGTCCAGTCATGTCTAGGTCATGAAAGTACTGATCAGAAGTGCTTCCTCTTGTGAGAAGTTTTGATGAAGACGAGACGAACTTCAATTTCTTGTGCTTGTACAGTATTAGACAGATAAGACACAAAACAAGTAGTCCAGCAATTCCCACAGTTATACCTGCAAAACAACAGACTGCATGTGTAAAGTAGCATATATTTAAAGAGGAGGGTTCAAATGCCTTCATTTTTTGTGTCTCCATTATGTCTTCAATTTTAAAAACTTTAATAACTTAAAATTTAAAACATAAAAAGTCAAAATGAAACGTTAGATATGATGTATGTTATTTTCTCTATGTGCTCATAAAAAATTATTACATTTCGATTTTGTTTTTATGTGAATCAATAAGTTGAAAAATCAACGTCTATAAATTATCCAAATTAGTAAGTTTTTTACAAGCTCTTGATGACAACCAAAACAAAATTGAAATGCCATAATTTTTTACACGTGCATAGATAAAATGATGTAGATCATATCCAACGGTTTTATTTTGACTTTTAAGTTTTAAATTTTAATTTATTAAATTTTTTAGAAATAGAGGCATGGTGGAGACACAAAAAATGAAGGCATTTAAACCCTCCTCATATTTAAATTATAATAGGTTTTATTAAAAGTGTTCCTATCCAAAAAGGAGAGGATGGGGAATGGTCCCAATGAAGAATTTAATGTTATAATCGTTCATCAAATCTTATATTATATACAACCAGACAGAGTAATTACAAGATTTTTCACAATAAGATCAATCATGACAAAGAAAAACTATCCTTACCTATCAAAATGTTTTTCCTTGTTGCTCGATTTGTCTTTCCTGTATTAGTACTGGAATCTGAAAATTCCAGAGTACATCAGTGTCAGTGATGTGTTACAAACCAGAAGAGAAAATAAACAAATTAAAAAAATAAAATTAATATGATCTTTCTTCCATGAGCCACTAACCTTTATAGTTGCCTCCGAGTATGCTTTGATTGAAGCATCCTTGCTGAGATAGAAATTTATAGGAATATTGAGCTGACAAGAGAAACAAACTCCCATCATCATCAAATGAAAACTTCCACTCAAAAGATGCTTCTGTAGCTTTCCTAGAACAGTTGCTAGGAAGAGATTTGTTAGTTGTAGCTGAATAGTTCAAGGTATACTGATACTCTCCACCGAAGATTGGGCTTTGAGAGGACAGATTTGGAGATCTACAAAAGGACGTGATGTTTGTACTAAAAGACAAAAACAAATCAAAATCAAACTGTTGGGGTGTTAGGAAGGAGAATAGGAGATTTCCACAGTTGGATGAATTTATTTCAATTTCAAGTGTGGGATCGCTAACTATTAACTTCTTTGTGGAGTAGAGAATGTTTTCCAAAGAAAACCAGTGGTTTGCTGTGTGAAATGGATAGACTCGTGAACGATTCTCATTAAAACACTTGATATTTATTGCACTCTCACAAATGTTGTTTGTGTCATTTATTAGGAAGAAAGGAGGTTTTATCTCAATAGATTTGTTGCATGGTAGTTCATGTGGTTGTAGCAGGGGCAGGCATGAGGTAGATAAGCAGGGGTGAAGGAAGAACAGGGAAGCAAAACAAATAAATGAGAGAGACATTAAGAAAAATCAAGCACACAAAAAGAAAATTTCTCTATTATCTCTACCATGAGATATGATTTCCAAAGAAAAGGGGAAGTTTCTCGCAAGGTTCCTCTCAGGAGCTCCCCTAAACAATTAAAACACTAAAGATCAATGAGCAAAGAAATCTCTAGCCAAGTGAAAGGCAAGTATTATATATATATATGCTATATCGAGGTTGGCTATACAAACGTTTGTTCCTAAGTCATGGAACAAATAGTTTGGTTTTCCGATTTTCAAAGTCCGAACAGTCGATCCAAACCATTAGATATTCAATCTATATTAAAATCAGCTTGGAGACCAAATGTTACATTTTTTGGAATTTTTTTTACTATTTATTAAGATTGTTTGAAAATCACTGTTTTTCAATGGTGCAGAATTTTAATAAAATCAGTGATTTTCAAACTATCTTAATAAATAGTAAAAAAATTCAAAAAAATGTAAAATTTGGTCTCCAAGCTGATTTTAATATAGATTGAATATCTAACGGTTTGAATCGACTGTTTAGACTTCAAAAATCAGAGAACCAAACTGTTTGATTCATGGCCTAAGAACAAACGTTTGTATCTTAGCCAACCTCATGCTATATCTTCTTTGAAAATATCTAATAGATGACCAACTGATCATAAAGAGCCTTCAAGAATTTTAAATATCTAATAGTGAATTCAACACATGAAAAATCAAAGTCATTGTCAAAATTTAATAAGACATTATAAGTGTCAAATTATTCGACCGAAGTCACAATTACATGGACAGCTTTAAAGGGTTAGTAGAAAAGAAGGAAAGCAATAGTGTACTTATTACTTAATAATAGACTGGGCATAAAAGACAGTTGACTTGGCCAAGTCTTTTCCTGTCAACATCAGGAAACCACTATCAGTCCATCACATTGATTTTTCCAAACAAATTCAAAAGACAAATGTTAGGCCACATTACTTTCGGTATGAAAGCTTTTCTTAAAATTAACTTGATAGTTGACTAAAAAAAACATGTTAATGGGAACACAAAGAAGATATGCACTACTACATAAAACGCGACTATACACAGTACTAAAAACTAATGACACACAGTTTCGCAACTGTGTTCGCGTGCGTCATGTATGAAAAGGTCGATACATTGTAAAAAAATTTTGAGCTCTGCGTGAATTGAACCTGTAACCTCTAGCTAAGCAATCAAAGTCAACTACCACCACACCAT
The DNA here is from genome assembly GCA_025461125.1 of Carex kokanica. Classification (NCBI taxonomy): domain Eukaryota; kingdom Viridiplantae; phylum Streptophyta; class Magnoliopsida; order Poales; family Cyperaceae; genus Carex; species Carex kokanica. The sequence goes on from JAJGRX010000870.1 coordinate 135,316, forward strand.
ACAACCTTTGTGTTAGAAAACATAACTCATTTTTATATAACAATTGTAATTTGTATTATATCAAATAGTGTGTTTTTAGTTGTAATGCTTGAATTATATTATATTAGTGGATTATTTGATTGTAATCATTTGTCAAAACAGAAATTGTTGTGAAATTATTTTTTTATCAATTTTTTTCTATTTTTTTAGTATAAAACAAGTATATGATAAAAAAGTCTGATTTTTCGATCTGATTCGGCCAATTCCAACCGATTCACCCGATTCCGATTTCACGGTCAAAAGACCGATCCCGATTCCGATTCTGATTTTTTCTTCTATGTTCTGGAGTTGAATTCAGATTAGCTGAAATCTCTATTATCCTCTCTTCCTCTCTATTTCTCTCCTCTCTCTTTCCTCACTCTTTTGAGAAGAGAGAGAGGAGATAAGAGAAAGAGAAGATAACAGGGTTAGCTGAAATCCTCCCAGCAGATTTGCACGCGAGTTGAATTGTGCACAGCTGCACAGGCGCTAATTCATCGGACAGTACAAGGCGAGACCGTTACGTCTATTTTGAATCAGACGGTCCATATTATATCTGACCTAATAATTAAGTTGTCTGTACCAGTCAATATTAAAAGAGGAGGTGGTACTCGGAGCAACGCTCAAACAAGAGCGATAAAGACTTTAAAGGCATATTCAGTAATAGGCTATAATTTAGATCAGGCAAATAATATGCTCTAATTCTAATGCCAATCATCCCCCTTTGGATTTATTAGGATAAAATTTATATAGACAAACAATCATCCCCTTTGGATTTAATTTAACAGGTGATTGGTTGTCGTGGGCGACTGTAGAGTGGAAAAAACGTGCTGTGCCGTTCCGTGCCGTGACTAACATGACTTTGGTCTCGTGCTGTGCTGTGCCGTGACCAAAATGTCAAGGGTGGTCACAACACGTGAATGGTCACACCATGTGAGTCACGCTGTGCCTAACGTGCCGTGACCATACATGACTCGTGTGACCATTTAATCATAATTTAAGTTAGATTATTCAAGATTTGTCATTAAATCAATATCTAATGGTCCTAATTACACATGACTCGCGTGACTACGTGTCGTGCCGTGCCGTGACTAAATCTTTTACGTGCCGTGCCGTGCCGTGTCGTGCTGTGCCAAAGTTTCAAAAGATAGACACGGCACGCAAATGGTCACGGCATGGGACACGTGAGTCATGACACGTAACTGACACGCGTACCGTGCCGTTCCGTGACGGAGCCGGCTCCACCGTGCCATTTTTCCCACCCTAGGCGACTGTATATTTTGATTTGGAAAGCTAATGGTGTCTTAATAAAAAAATAATCAATAATTTCTCATTTTTCATTTTTCATTGAATATTTGAAAAACTTTTCAGGATGCGGTTGTCAAGGATAGACTAGAACGCACATGCAACTGAACCATTCCTTGTTGGTTGGGATGGAGCCATGGCATCCCATTTTTTTTTATTTTTTTCGTTTCTTTGGTTGGACTGGGTAATGGCGGCACACTTTTCTTTTTTTCTTTTTTCTGGTGTTGAGATTTGCCATGGCGTTCCACTTCCGTATTTAGTTTTTTTTTTCGTTTTTTCACTGTGTTGAGATGTGCCATGGCGTGTCGTAGGGACGCCATGACTCGTAACCGTCTTTCCATTTTTAAATTTTCCGAACAACGTTTCTTATTTTTAATAAATTTTTTTCTATTTTGTTATGAATAAAAATTTTGGGGGCAACTGCCTTATCCTAAATTTTCAGAAACAGTTTCTAGAGTACTGGATTTTTGGTCACTTGCCCTACGCCGAAAAAATAAATGCCCTACCTGAGTCCACAATTTTGCAACAGTCCACAGTCCACAGTCCACGATTCCCATTTTTCTTTTCTATGCGCAGCCGAGACTGATTAGCGACAACCCAAAATTTAGAGAGATCTATGCGCAAATTGATTTTCAGAGTGATTTCTATGCGCAACCCAAAATTTTAGCCCAACAATAGAAAACAAATAAGAAAAGAAAAATAAAATCAATTAGCAACATAGCCTAATATTAACAACCTATTGCTCCTCAGCGAAACAGAATACAATTACACAAAGAATAAAACAGCAGAGAGCGACTTTACTTTATTAAAAAAAAGCAACACAAAGATGCTATTTAAACCGATTATCTAATAGATTTGAACCTGATTAGCTATTTAAATCCGATTCTATATTTTGTTGCCCTATCCTGATGAAATTCCTGTATCCGCTCCTAGACCTAATCTCTAATATATGATTATGCTAGAATTTAAATTTTTTCCAACTGCATACTACTTTCTGAATTTTAACTTTTTAAAATGCTACAAATAAAAAACGGCTTGAACAAAGGCTTTATACATAGACTTTTCACACACACAAAAGAAAAAGCTTTAAACATAGTCAGTTTGAGGGTATACATGAAATCCCCCCTACAAACTTACTATAACAAACATAGTAAGTTTTGACAATTAATGACGTAAAATTCAACTAGCAATGCAAGGATTGAACAAACCGAGACATAGAGAGTATGATTAATGTTCACATTGAACAATAACTACATTGAATAACAAGTGACATTGCCATAAGTAGTACAATTTATTACTCTGCACCATGCATTGCCATGAATTGAAGAACATAGTACCTAATACTAAAAGTAAATTCAAATTGCAAAATTTGAAAAAAAAAAAAAAAATCGCCTCAAGTATGTCAACTAACAAAATTAAAAGACACCAAGAATTAATAGTGAAGTTTATTGGAAAGCAAAAATTCAAAACATCTTTTTCAAAAAAAGAAATACTGTACAACAGTCGCGCAATCGTACAAATGTATTCTCATGTAATTTACTCTATATTCTAGTACCTTATCCACTAGTATTAGGTGTCATCGAGCTGCTCTCCCAACTATCAGTCATAGTATCAGAAGAAAAGTTTGCTTCACACTTTAACAGATAAGTTTCTTCCTTTGTCATATTTTCCTTAACCATTTTATCTCCATTATAGTCCCCTTTTTCGATCACTCTCAGTGTCTCCAATACCTCCTTTATAGATGGTCTCATTTCCCTTTCAGGTTGCAAGCATCGAAATGCCACCTCAGCAACCAAAGAAACCATGCACCGCACCTCCCAATTTGAACTGAACGCCGGGTCCACCAACTCGTCCAACTGACACCTCTGTATTTTGTTTAAGGCCATATTAGCAAGGTTGATCTCATCTTTGCTCCTGCTCAAATCCACAGCCGGCTTTGACGAAATCAACTCCATCAAAACAACCCCAAAACTGTACACGTCACTCTTGTCAGTAAGATGGAAGCACTGGTAGTACACCGGGTCCACATACCCAGGCGTACCTTGAGGGACAGTCGAAACATGTGTTACATCCAATGGGAACAAACGTGACAAACCAAAATCACCAACCTTGACATGGAAACCATCATCTAGTAATATATTATTCGTCTTGACATCTCGATGAATTATCGGGGGCTCAACTGCGTGTAAATATGCAAGAGCATTTGCTGTCTCGATAGCTATTGACAAGCGAACCTGCCAGGTTAGTGCATTCTTGCTAGAGCAGGGTCCGTGGATATGGTCAGCAATGGTTCCATTGGGGACAAACTCGTAGACAAGAAGCAGCTCCCGGCTGGAGCATGCGGTGCTGCCATAGAGGGTAACGAGATTTGGATGGTGGAGACCGGAGAGATTTTTGACTTCGTTCATAAATTGCTCGGTGCTTTTGTAGCTGTTCTTGTAAAGGCGCTTTACTGCGACTGTGCGTCCATCCTTGAGTATCCCTAAAGAATTTTCCATTGTTAATTACTAATTAACAACCTCATTAATATCGAAAATTACTTTCTTTAAAAAAAATATCATAAGTGCTCGAATAGAATTCAAGGCCCTGAGTTAGTAGGTATATATCAAACTCAGCTAGCTCAGACTAAAAACAGAGATACTTTTCTTCATAATAATAATTTTATTTCAAAAAGTCTGAGAAAGCATTTTGAAAAAAAAAGGTAGTTAATAAATGAGATCAATATTGAATAAAAAAGCCAAAGCATTTACCTTACATTACAAGTGATAGTATTTACCTATATATCCAAAAATGCTTTCTTTTAAAAAAATATCATTAGTGCTCCAATAGAATTCAAGGCCCTAAGTAAGCAGGTATATCGAACTTAGCTAGTCAGACTAACATTTTTTTCTCCAAAATAATAATTTTATTTTCAAAAAGTTGAGAAAGCATTTTGAAAAGAAAAATATATAATAAATGAGATCAATGTTGAATGCCAAAACATTTACCTTACAATACAAGTGATAGTATTTACCTTTGTACACAATACCAAAACCTCCATCACCGAGCTTTTTTGATTCACTAAATCCTTCAGTTGCTTCCAGAAGTTCTTCATAAGAGAAAATCTGAGTGTATAACGACCCAACCATCTCCGGGTCATGAAAGTATTGATCATAAACTTCTCTTTGTACCAGAAGCTTTGACGATGAAGAGATCAATCTCAGTTTCTTGCGTTTGTAGAAGAAAAACAACAAACCACCAAATGCAAGCACAAATGTGAATCCCACAACGCATCCTGAAGGGTAATCAAATCAAAGTGAGAATCATATCAAAGGGTAATAAAATGTTTAAAATTTGAACATTCCAAAGTAGGTTTATCGAAGTTTCCAACGCAACCATGCTTAGTTTTCTTTATCCCAATTGACAATCTCAAAGTATTTGTTTGCCTCCATAAGAAATGGAGCAGAGAAAGAGGTAGGTTGATTGAGAAACTTTTTAGAAATCAACTGTAGTCAATGAATTGGTTTTAATGTTCGAGAAATTTTTTCGATTAAATCGTATGTGCATTTTTAGTGGTTGGTCATAGATATTTGGTTGATTGGTATGCAGTATTGTTTACAGGTTCTTCCTTGAGGTATTTGACAAAACCAAAATGAATAATTGATCTATTTAAATGGGTCTGTTATTTCAACTATAAATCTCAGAATATTATTGAAACCCTGCCTCAAAGAGATATCTTAACTCTTCTTCTAAATGAAAAAAAAAATATTCATAATTTTATATATTATAAAATGTAAAGATAACACAACACGTACGTTTACTTTACTGTAAAACTAAAAGAGAAGTGTTACTTACCTATTATGATTATCATTCGCAAGCGTTTCTCTGCAATATGGATAAAGAAATAAATGTCACAAATGAATCATCAATTTAGATAGACTTCATACTTTCTTTTCACTTGACTGACAGTGAATAAAATTTGCAAGTACAATAACTATAAAAAAATAGAATACAGTTTAGTAGCAAAGAATGGAAATAATAAAAAAAAAAATGTGAGCAAGTTACACTGTTGATCACAAGCGAGTACAGATGTGCTGTTGTTAGCAAGCAATTAGTCTTAGCTACAAGATTATTTCAATAATTAGCTGATATCAGAAAAATATCTCGGTTGTCATGATTGATTAGTTTAGAATTATTAAAGGAAGTGTAGTTTGACATGAGATAGGGAAGCAGGGGGAGGAAAATAGAAGTTATACCTATGTCCTATTCCTATAGAAAATAAATCTGTTGTGATTCTCGGGAATCACAGGACCCTGCGATCCCGATCTCAACTGTTGGTCTTTCTTAAGATGCGTGCATGAAAATTTACTTTTCCGAGAACATTTCAGGATCCTGCAATCTCGGAAAAGTTTGAACTGTTGATAACGGAAAAGTTTGAACCGTTGATCTCGGAATTTCAGGATCCTGCGATCCCTCTCGGAATCGCAGCAGATTCGGACTGATTCCTATAACCTCAATTAATTTCCCATTGTTTGACAAGGACCTTGACATAAATTTTGGAAAGGATAGAAATATGTAAATTTCCTACCAGCTCCAGTTGAAATAAATTATAACTACAAACTTACAAAGATTGATGAAAAGCAATAAAGAATACCAGTACTAGAAGTAAAATGTTATAGAATTCTTCTGCTAAACATTGAGTTAGGCATGAAGTAAAAGGCATTTCTTTTGATTTTATAAGGGAACAGAATAATCTACTATAGGAAAAAGGTAGCCATCCTTTTCGTAAAGTATGGGAAAATTAGGAATTTTTCACATGAAAGTAAGACCAGAAAACTTTGCAAAAGGAAATTATAAAAAAAGAAAGTTAGCCATTATTGTGATAATTTTGAACAGTCATGTATAGGCTTAAAGTTTACTTAATCTGTTAAGTCTCATATCTTGTTTCTATTAGAGCTGTTATGTCAAGACCCCATTAATTATAGCCAAAGGGGAAAGATTTTACAAAAATAAATGGAACTGTCCATAATTTACAAAAAGATTAAAAAGAAAATTAACAGGATAAATTGATTAAATATACAAGCTACTAACCTTTACCATCTTCAGGATCAAAAACCTCTGTCCAGTTTGCAAAGCAACCGGGCCGCGCAACAAGATCATCTGAGTAACTAGCAGATAGCAGCTCAGTAAGCCATGAGCTGTCATTTTTGAATGAGAAAATGGACTCAAAAACTGGGTCAAGGGAATTCTCTGGCCTCGAACAATTCTGCGAAGGCTTTTCATCTTCACCAAGAAAAGGCGAGTAGCTAAGGTTGTAATCCTTTCCAAATATCTTGGGTAGTGATTGTATATGATCAGGAGGATCACATCTCACAGAAGAGAGGCTACTATTCAATGAACCATACAACCCACGGTGCAAGTTAATAGGACTAGAGAAATTAAAATAAAGATTACGACAGCCAGATTTATTCAATGAACTACTAAGATAAGGATCTTGAACTGTAATGGTGTTGTTGTCATATGAGATGCTTTCCAATGGTAATGGCTTATTAGGAAGCCATAAGAGAAATGGCGTCTTATTGTAACATTCAATCGGTAAATAACCAAGACAATTAGGATCAATCGTAACGTCTGATTGGAGATAGAAAGGAGGCTTAATTTCAATAGAATGATTACATGGAAGTGTAGGTGTACATGAGTTGGAGAAGTAGGGAAGGAAGAAAAGGAAAAAAAGACATGTCAGTACTGAAGAGGCCATTAAAGATGGAACCGAGTTAGATCTTAAGTCAAGCTATTGTTGCAGCCTCTTATATAATTTTCGATTGATTGATGATAGCAAAGTTCCCTTCAGTTTGGGGAATTAGCTGACTTTGACTGGTATATTAAAAGATAAGCAGTTAGGCCCTACAATTTTGAAAAATGTCACCAAGAAGGTAGTTTATAGTTTCTACACTATGCATCCCTTTTAACTACCCAAAGCTTGACTACTGTACCAAAGTCCAAAAGCATGAATTAAATCCAAGGTTAAATTCATAACAAAATAAAAATCACAACATTAATTTGAAGAATTCTCATGGATGCAAGTTATAAATAGTGGCAAATGCCCCTGATTTCATTTCAGAAGGGAAATAAACAAGTCAGTTTAAAAGTTTTCTCACACAGTGCGTATGTAAATTTCGGAATATTTCGTCAAGGTAGAATAACTTGTACTCTGGGTAACTTTGAAATAAATGTTAGAAAAAGGTAAGCTATAATCTTTTTCCCACGACTTCAGTTTGGTTTTCTGATGAAAAATTCCATGTTTTGTGTAAACATAGTTATTCTTTGGGCTTAAAAGATAGTTGACTTAGTCAAGGTCTTCTCTTGTCGCCAAGTAAAAGTCTTTACCAAAAATTATTCTATGTTTACATCGATCATCTCGATCCTACCATTGACTACGAAGTAAACTCAGAGAAAAACTAACAAGAGAATAAACCCATGTCTGACAGTTCAGATCTTTCTGAAATCTCCAATGACCTTTTTACGGTTGGAGAGGACAATCAGGGGCGGTACTCAGGTCTAAAGCCACTCCTATAATTTTAAAATTTTAATTATGTATATTAAATGAAATTATATTTTTTTAAACAGGTAAAAAAATCACTTGATCTGAAAATTCTGTACCATTCAGATCAAGTGATTTTCTACCTATATATAAAAATAGTAAAAAAATTCTAAAAAATGTAAAATTTGGTTTGCAAGTACATATTCATATGGAGATCATGTTGAACGGTTCGGATCGATCGTTAGGATTTTGAAAACTTAAATATTGAGCCGTAGCATGGAGGCCCTCTATGCTACGCGTAGCACCGTAGCCAACTCCATATTTTAAAATACACTGTGGAGCAAAAATCTTCAAGTCTTTACAAAAGACTACAGAACTGACCATGGTTCTGAAAATCAGAATCAGAATCAGAATCAGCTTGTGGATCATAGAATCGGAATCGGCCGAGTCAACTTGAAAACTCGGTTTTTTTTCAAAAGAAGCTTACTTGGTATTAAAAATATTGGGAAAAAATGTATAAAAAATAATTAGTTCTTAAGTGATGTTAAGATAAAAAATTATACTTCTATAATCCACTAATAAATTATAATACAAACATTCAAAATCAAATATATAGTCACACTTAATTTCCAAATATAATAGAATAATATTAATTAAAATATTATGTGCTTAATCGAAAATAAAATATTACGTACTTAATTAAAAGACAACTTAAAATACATATTAATAAATTAGATTTCCAAAACAAGTACAAGCTAATGATTCTTAAATCTTAACCCATATCAAATAGAAATTTTATTTGACACAGTAGCGAATCATGATAAAAAGCACATCACGTCTCTTTGGTAAATGATATGGACATGGTCCACTATGTATAGAGTTATACCCTCAAAATAAAACAGTACATCATATGTAAACCATGTCAATTTAAAGTTTTTAATGCCTTGATCTCCTTCTTCTATGAGTTGCATTCCTTTTCCGTCCCAAATTCTTTCGACTGTCCATTCAAAAATACAAAATTGTGTCGATTGAACTACCGAAACTGCACAATTTTGCTCTAGATTCAAGAGGTTGATTGTAAATTTGGGTCCGTTCAACCTAATTTGATAGAATCTACCTTGGCGATAAATTTTCTTGCAAAAATCGGCCGGGCGAGAAAATAGGGTGAATATCAGCTCGGACATGACCGATACCGTTCTGACTCGACCGAGTCAACTCAGACTCGGCCGATTTTCCGAACTGTGGAACTGACCGAAATTTTTATTAATAGAAAAAACAAAACAAAAATATCAACAATAAGGAACAGTTTCGCTAGATTTTGAAAAATAGAAAATATGTTATGGTTTGTAACGTCGAAGGTACTGTAGCTGGACGTTATAAACCATAACGTCCAGTTAATCTGATCGCTAATGATATATAATTAACAAAAAACACTGTAGCTAGACGTTATGGTCTATAACATCCAGCTACAATACTTTTTTTCTTTTTGCTTTGTTGTTTCGTTTGTGAATTTTTTTGAAAAATAAAAAACACTGTAGCTGGACGTTATAGACCATAACGTTCAGCTACAGTGTTTATTTCGGTTAATTAGCCTTGATTTCGTTAAGCTGACCGTCATGGTCTATAACGTCTCCTGGACGTTATGAACTATCACGTTTTTCCTATAAATCGAATTTTCACAAAATGCTTCCTCATTATTGATATTTTTTTATTAATTTTTCTATTAATAAAAATTTCGGTGGAACTGACCCCATTTTCCTCTGAAATTGACATAAAGGTTTCTAGTAGTGATGTTGGTTTTTAAAATGTAATAGGAGCATAAAGGAAGAAGTTTGTAGGAAGCTTCCTCCATGTTTGTATTTTAACTGGTATTTATTTTATTTATGACAAGTCAAAGTCAAGGTCAACCTATATAACACTGAATGAGGTCACCGGTAGGGGTGTCAATGGGTACGGTACGAGTCGGGTGGAGGCATTTTCATATCCATACCCATTAAAATTGACTTTACCCATACCCTACCTATACTCATTAAAAATTGACCTTACCCTATCCTATCCTTACCCGTTAATATTATAGGGTAACGAAACGGTAGCGGATGAATAATGGATATTACTAATATAATAATTAGTTGAGTAGAACTAAGGTGCTCTTAAGCTCACCAAGCCCTTTGTGAGCTCAACTCAAAAACCTATCGGATTGACTTCAAACGACATTTCCAAACCATTAGATGTTCAATCTATATTAAAATGTGCTTGGAGACCAAATTTTTCATTTTTGGAAATTTTTTTACTATTTATTAAACTGGTTTGAAAACTGCTGTTTTTTGAACATCTAACGGTTTGAAAATGTCGTTTGAAGTCAATCCGATAGGTTTTTGAGTTGAGCTCACAAAGGGCTTGGTGAGCTTAAGAGCACCTTAGTTCTACTCTAACTAGTTTTATTATATTTTACAAATTAAATATAAAAAACTCATTCATTTCACACACATGTAATTATATTTCTAATAAAAAATAAAAATGAATGTGCAATCAATTCCAACTAAATTGTTTTTTATAAAGGAAGAAAATTCAAAAACACAAATAGAATTGGAAATTGAATTGAATATATAATTAGATTTTGTAATTACCCTATAGGACAACGGGTACGAAATAGTCATTACCCTTACCCATTTGGTTAACGAAAAAAAATTCTTATCCATACACATACCCAATAAGCTAACGAAAAAAAAACCTTATCCATACCCGCCTTATCGAATACGATACGGGTCGGGTAAACGGCTAAAAAGGTACCATTGACACCCCTAGTCACCGGGATAGTGAAATGAGATATTTGTATAGCCATTTTTTTTCTCTTTTCTTTCTACACTTGTTGCTTCAGTTTGTTTTATTTTTTATTCTGGTTTAAATAACTTAGCCTAATTAATATGCAAAATATGTGGTGAGTGGAATTTAAACCCATATCCTCTCAACTACAAAATAGAGCCATAATCACTAGATTACAACTCAACATTTGTTATTTATTAAGAGGGTTGCACTATATAAAAAGTTTAAAAAAAATAAAATTCCATTTAATATACATCATTAAAATTTTAAAATTATAGGAGTGGCTTAGTCACCTTTGACTAGGCAGTTCCGCCCCTGATTATCCTCTTCAACCATAAAAAGGTCATTCGAGATTTCAGAAAGATCTGAACTGTCCATTTCAATCTGAACTGTCATACATGGGTTTATTCTCTTGTTAGTTTTTCTCTGAGTTTACTTCGCAGTCAATGGCAGGATCGAGGTGATCGATGTAAACATAGAATAATTATTGGTAAAGACTTTTACTTGACGACAAGAGAAGACCTTGTCTAAGTCAACTATCTTTTAAGCCTATCTTTTAAGCCCAAAGAAGAACTATGTTTACAGAAAACATGGAATTTTTTATCAGAAAACAAGACTGACGTCGTGGGAAAAAGATTATAGCTAACCTTTTTCTAACATTTATGCCAAAGTTACCCAGACTACAAGTTATTCTACCTTGACGAAATATTCCAAAATTTACATACTGTGTGAGAAAACTTTTAAACTGACTTGTTTATTTCCCTTCTGAAATGAAATCAGGGGCATTTCCCACTATTTATAACTTGCATCCATGAGAATTCTTCAAATTAATGTTGTGATTGTTATTTTGTTATGAATTTAACCCTGGATTTAATTCACGCTTTTGGACTTTGGTTACCAGCTTTGGGTAGTTAAAGAGATGCATATAGTGTAGAAACTATAAACTACCTTCTTGGTGACATTTTTCAAAATTGTAGGGCCTAACTGCTTATCTTTTAATATACCAGTCAAGGTCAGCTAATTCACCAAAATGAAGGGAACTTTGCTATCATCAATCAATGGAAATTATATAAGAGGATGCAAGAATAGCTTGACTTAAGATCTCACTTGGTTCCATCTTTAATGGCCGCTTCAGTACTGACATGTCTTTTTTTCATTTTCTTCCTTCCCTACTTCTCCAACTCATGTACACCTACACTTCCATGTAATCCTTCTATTGAAATTAAGCCTCCTTTCTATCTCCAATCAGACGTTACGATTGATCATAATTGTCTTGGTTATTTACCGATTGAATGTTACAATAAGATGCCATTTCTCTTATGGCTTCCTAATAAGCCATTACCATTGGAAAGCATTTCATATGACAACAACACCATTACGGTTCAAGATCCTTATCTTAGTAGTTCATTGAAAAAATCTGGCTGTCGTAATCTTTATTTTAACTTTTCTAGTCCTATTAACTTGTACCCTGGGTTCTATGGTTCATTGAATAGTATCCTTTCTTCTGTGAGATGTGATCCTCCTGATCATATACAATCACTACCCAAGATATTTGGAAAGGATTACAACCTTAGCTACTCGCCTTCTCTTGGTGAAGATGATAAGCCTAAGCAGAATTGTTCGAGGCCAGAGAATTCCCTTGACCCATTTTTTGAGTCCATTTTCTCATTCAAAAATGACAGCTCACGGCTTACTCTGCTATCTGCTAGTTACTCAGATGATCTTGTTGCGCAGCCCGGTTGCTTTGCAAACTGGACAGAGGTTTTTGATCCTGAAGATGGTAAAGGTTAGCAGCTTGTATATTTAATCAATTTATCCTGTTAATTTTCTTTTTAATCTTTTTGTAAATTATGGACATTTCCATTTATTTTTGTAAAATTTTCTTTCCCCTTTGGCATAATTAATGGGGTCTGGACTCTGGACATAACAGCTCTAATAGAAACAAAATATGAGACTTAACAGATTAACTAAACTTTAAGCCTATACATGACTGTTCAAAATTATCACAAACACAATAATGGCTAACTTTTTTTTTTTCTAATTTCCTTTTGCAAAGTTTTCTGATCTTACTTTCATGTGAAAAATTCCCAATTTTCCCATATTTTTTGAAAAAGATGGCTACCTTTTTCCTATAGTCAATTATTCCGTTCCCTTCTAAAATCAAATCAGAAGCGTTTTACATTCATGCCTAACTCAATGTTTATTGCTATTAATTCATCAATCTATGTAGTTCTATTTTTTTTTTTTTTTTACTGGAGGTGCTGGTAGGAAATTTCCATTTTTCTTTCCTTTGCAAAATTTTTTTCAAGGTCCATGTCAAACAATAAGGAATTATTTGGGGTTATAGGAATAGCACATAGGTACAACTTCCTATTCCCTCCCCCTGCTTCCCTATCTCATAACAATCGAGATATTTCACTAATATCAGCTAATTATTGAAATAATCTGTTACCCAAGCCTAATTGCTTTGCTAACAGCACACTGGTAATTGCTTGGGATCAACAGTGTAAAGGATAATAACTTGTTAGGGTTTAGAGCAAGCACACCACACTCAACGCGAAAGAGGAAGACACGCGATTTTGGAGGCGTAAGCCTATTTTCTAATTTCTCTCATTTCAACAGTAAATTACATAGAGTTTATTTGTTCTACACAAATTACAATGAGGTCCAAATAAAAGACCTAAATTACATAAATAACATAATTTACGAATAAGCTCTTAAATGAGATTGGGACCCTACATAACTTGCTCACATGTTGTTATTTTATTTGTCATTATTTGCAACTAAACTTTTTTGAAATATTTGACAGTGGCTGTCAAATTCAATTACATCTACAGTTGTGCATTAACTCAGCAAACCCCATATTTGCAACTAAACTTATTTTAGTTATTGTATTTGCAAATTTTATTCACTTTTAGTTCAGTGAAAAGAAAGTATGAAGTCTATCTAAATTGATGATTCATTTGTGAAATTTCTTTCTTTATCCATATTGCAGAGAATCGCTTGCGGATGAGAATCATAATAGGAAAGTATCACTTCTCTTTTAGTATAACTTCTCTTTTATGAAATTATGAATTTTTTCATTTAGAAGAAGAGTTCAGATATCTCTTTCATGCAGGCTTCAATAATATTCTGAGATTTATAGTTTAAATAACTAATTTAGAATAGGATTTGGTCTTGAACCATTCCAAACTGATCAATTACTCATTTAGCATGGTTTCAATAATATTCTCTGCTCCATTTCTTTTAGAGGCAAATTAATACCTTGAGAATATCAATTGGGATACAGAAAATTTAGCATGGTTGCGTTGAAAACTTCGATAAACCTACTTGAAACTCAACTTCATTTACCTTATGGAATGTTCAAATTTAAAACATTTTACCTTTTTGTACTCTGTTTCTGTGGATTCTCACTTTGATTTCATTACCCTTCAGGATGTGTTGTAGGATTAGCTTTTGTGCTTGCATTATGTGGTTTGTTACTTCTAAAGCGCAAGAAACTGAGATTGATCTCATCATCGTCAAAGCTTCAGGTACAAAGAGAAGTTTCTGATCAATACTTTCATGACCCAGAGATGGTTGGGTCAGAATACAATCAGATTTTCTCTTACGAGGAACTTTGGGAGGCAACTGAAGGATTTAGCAAATCAAAAGAGCTCGGTGATGGAGGTTTTGGCATTGTATTTAAAGGTAAATACTTATCACTTGTATTGTTCTTTGGCATTCAACATTGATCTCATTTATTAAATTTTTCAAAATGCTTTCTCAACTTTTTGAAAATAAAATTATAATTTCGGAGAAAAATATCTCTGTTTTTTAGGGCCTTGATTTCTATTGGAGCAAAAAAAAAACCATTTTTGGATATTAATGAGGTTGTTAATCAGTGATTAGCAATTAACAATGGAAAATGCTCTAGGGATACTCAAGGATGGACGCACAGTCGCAGTAAAGCGCCTTTACAAGAACAGCTACAAAAGCACCGAGCAATTTATGAACGAAGTAAAAAATCTCTCCGGTCTCCACCATCCAAATCTCGTTACCCTCTATGGCAGCACCGCATGCTCCAGCCGGGAGCTGCTTCTTGTCTACGAGTTTGTCCCCAATGGCACCGTTGCCAATCACCTCCACAGGCCCCACTCTAGCAAGAATGCACTAACTTGGCTGGTTCGTCTGTCAATTGCTATCGAGACGGCGAATGCTCTTGCATATTTACACACAGTTGAGCCCCCGATAATTCATCGAAATGTCAAGACTAATAATATATTACTAGATGATGGTTTCCTTGTCAAAGTTGGCGATTTTGGTTTGTCGCGTTTCCTAACGGTCCCTCAAGGTACGACTGGGTATGTGGACCCGGTGTACCACCAGTGCTACCATCTCACTGACAAGAGCGATGTGTATAGTTTTGGGGTTGTATTGATGGAATTGATTTCATCAAAACAGGCTGTAGATTTGAGCAGAAGCAAAGATGATATTAACCTTGCTAATATGGCATTAAACAAAATACAGAGGTGTCAGCTCGACGAGTTGGTGGACCTGGCTCTCGGGTTCAGAACAAATTGGGAGGTGCGGTGCATGGTTTCTTTGGTTGCTGAGCTGGCACTTCAATGCTTGCAACCTGATAGAGAAATGAGACCATCTATAAAGGAGGTTTTGGAGACACTGAGAGTGATTGAAAAAGGTGATTATAATGGAGATAAAATGGTGAAGGAAAAATATGATAAAGGAAGAAACTTATCTGTTGAAGTGTGAAACAAACTTTTCTCCTAATACTGTGAACTGATAGTTGGAAGCATAGTAACAAAATACGCGTGAAATTTGTGAATAATTCGTGTTTTATTCAGTTTTTTGACATTGCAGAACCGAATTCTGAATAAAACGCAAAAAAATATATAATACATTTTATTTACGAATAAAATGCGAATCACAAATTATTCATGAGAAAAACACGAAAAAAAAAAAAAATTGGGGGCTTTTTTTTTTTATTTTCTTGTTGTACAGAATCATTCCTGAATTATATTCAAATCATGAATTTTTAACCAACCGAACCAAACTCAAACTATCCATTTGTCACTGTGGTTGGAAGAGCAGCTCTACGACACCTAATACTAGCGGATGAGGTACTAACATTTTTTTCTGTTCAATTACACTTATTTTTATTTTTGCTAGGGGGATGTACATATAGAATACAGAGTAAATTACATGATATATAGTACATCTGTACGACTGTACGATTGTGTGACTGTTGTACAGTTTTTCGTTTTTTTGAAAAATAAGTTTTGAACTTTTGATTACCAATAACTTGGTGTCTTTTAATTTCATTAGTTGAGATAATCGAGGCGATTTTTTTAATTTTTTTTTTTTTTTTGCAATAACTCGGATCCTCTCCAACTTTTAACTTCCTGTCCTGCAAGATTTACAAACTACGAATATTCATAAGATAGTTCAGGTTTCAGATGTCTCTGTTAACTGGAGAATAAAATTTCCGAAAATTTTGAATTGATCAGCAGTCTAATCAGCACGAATCGTGAAACGAATCCGACAATACAAAATCTAATCGTGAAACGAATCCTATACATTGCAATGTATCATAGCCCAACTCTATATATATATATATATAATCTGACTAATATGCTACACGTAGCATAGAGGACCTCCATGCTACAACTCAATATTTGAGTTTTCAAAATCCTAACGGTCGATCCAAATCGTTCAACATGATCTCCATATGAATATGTACTTGCAAACCAAATTTTACATTTTTTAGAATTTTTTACTATTTCTTTAGATAGGTAGAAAATCACTTGATATGAAAATAGTAAAATCACTTGATTTGAAATTTTTTTTACTATTTTTTACTATTTTTTTACCAGATCAAGTGATTTTTTACCTATCTAAAGAAATAGTAAAAAATTCTAAAAAAGATAAAATTTGGTTTGCAAGTACATATTAATATAGAGATCATGTTGAACGATTCGGATCGACCGTTAGGATTTTGAAAACTCAAATATTGAGCCGTAGCACGGAGGTCCTCTATGCTAGGCGTAGCACCGTAGCCACTTCCTATATATATATATCTAGAGAGAGAGAGACTAATATGCTTTCGGTAGCACTTCGCCCGAAGTGCTACCGATTCAAAATCGGATTTTTAAAGTCTAAATGGTCGATCCGAACCGTTCAAGTTGTTCTCCATATTGAAATATGCTTGGAGACCAAATTTTACATTTTTTGGAATTTTTTTACTATTTATTAAGCCACTTTGAAAATTGCTGATCTGGATGAACAGTAAAAATAGTGCAACCAAATTCTAGACCATGTGATCAGCAATTTTCAAAGTGGCTTAATAAATAGTAACAAAATTCCAAAAAATGTAAAATTTGGTCTCCAAGCAGATTTCAATATGGAGAACAACTTGAACGGTTCGGATCGACCATTTGGACTTTAAAAACCCGATTTTGAATCGGTAGCACTTCGGCCGAAGTGCTACCGAAAGCATATTAGTCTATCTCATATATGAGGAGGGATCCAATTACACCTTTTTTGGTGACACACTTTGACACCTACCATTTTTAAAGTCCAAATAGTCGATTTAAACTGTTCAACATGATGGATATATTAAAATGTGCTTGGAGATCAAATTTTACATTTTTTTGAATTTTTTTGCTATTTATTAAGATGGTTACAAAAATCGTTGTTTTCAGACCATTGAAAAACAGCGATTTTGTAACCATCTTAATAAATAGTAAAAAAATTCAAAAAAATGTAAAATTTGATCTCCAAGCACATTTTAATATGGTGATCATGTTGAACGGTTCGGATCGGCTGTTTGGATTTTGAAATCGCAAAATTGACCTATATAAAAAACGGTGTCATGATGTGTCACCAAAAAAGGTGTAATTGGATCCCTCCTCCTCATATATATATATAGTGCTGGGCTTAGCTACTTCATGGAGTAAAACGACTTGGTGCTCCACGCCTCATTATTTCTATTTTGAAAATCCAAACGACCGATCCGAACCGCTCAAGTTGTTCTCCATATTGATATGTGCTTGGAGACCAAATTTTACATTTTTTGGAATTTTTTTACTATTTATTAAGCCACTTTGAAAATCACTGATCCGGCGGTCCAGAAATTTTTACTGTTTTTTACTATTCATAAGGATTTTCAGATTTTCAAAATGGCTTAATAAATAGTAAAAAAATTCCAAAAAATGTAAAATTTGGTCTCCAAGTACATTTCAATATGAAGAACATGTTGGAAGGTTCGAATCGACTATTTGAACTTTGAAAATGAAGATATGACGTGAAGTACAAAGTCGTTTTACTTCATGAAGTAGCTAAGTCCATCTCTATATATATATATATATATATGTTAAATTTAGTATACATATACTTTTTAGGAAAAAGATTTTTTTCTCCCGGCTCCTATTCCCCATTCATCCTCCAATTATTAATTATCTAGGGGACCACAACTTCAAGCACAAAAAGACAAAATAAAACGCGTATCAATCATTAATTACGTGGGGGACCGCTTATATTTGAAAAAATTTACAACTGACGCGCACAAGTATTCATATATAATACATCAAGTATTCATATATAATACACCAAGTATTCATACCTAGGATATCACTCACCCATCTTTTACATGTTTTTAGAGATTATTTTTTTTTTCTCCGTTCACTCTAACCAATATTTCTGACAATCTGTGAAGAATTTTGCGAATCTAAAATCACCAACGTTTTCTACGCAATTTTTTTTTCAAATGAGATCCATGATGAAGTATTTTTGAGTTCTCCGTCGCGCAAGTATTCATACCTCGTAAAATTATTTATATCTCGTCGTGCAAGTATTCATACCACGTCGAGCAAGCATTCATACCTTGTCGAACAAGTATTCATACCTAAGATATCAAGTATTTCGAAAAATAAAACTGGATATATCACACGCCCATCTTTTACATGTGTCCCGTTTTTTTTCCAGTGATTGAGTGGGCTGGATCGGACAAGGAAACCGAAGAGAAAGATAGAGTGTACTGGACACTTCTAGTGATTGAGTGGTAATGAAAGTTCAATCGGTAAAAAATGAGTGAATAATGTGTCCAGTTTTTTATTTGTGAAATACTGATGAGGTATGAATATTTGCTCGATGAGGTATGAATACTTGAATAACGAGTTATGAATACTTGTGCAACAGACAACTCAAAAGTATGTCATCATTGATCTCATTTGAAAGAAAAAATTGTGTAGAAGACGTTCGTGATTTTAAATTTACAAAATTTCTCACAGATTGTTAGAAATATTGGTTGGAGTGAACGGAGAAAAAAAATCACCTCTAAAAACGTGTAAAAGATGGGTGAGCGATGTGTCCAATTTATTTTAAATACTTGATATCTTAGATATGAATACTTGATGTATTATATATGGATACTTGCACTCGCAGCGATAATGACACGTTTTGTTTTGTCTTTTAACGCTGAAATTTGAGGTCCCCTCTCAATTAGCAGTCAATAAAGGCAGTTATTGACCGGAGGATGAATGGAGGATAGGAGCCGAGAGATAGTTAGTAGGTCCCTACTTTTTAAAATTGAATTTTGAACATGTGATTCGGAAAAAACCGATTTTATTTATAGGATATTGGAATGGGTACCGCTGATTTTAGATGTTATAAACAAAACCGTTAAAAAATTTCAGCTTCATTTTTTGGAGCCGAATTTTTTTCGGACTCATTAAATTAAATTTTTTTTCTTTTTGAGAGAGCATGAGAGAGAGGCCGATGGCTAGGAGTGATTTCTTTTTTTAAATTTAATCGATCTGAAAAAATAATTCGGCTCCAATGAATGAAGCCGAATTTTTTTTATAATTTCATCTATGACATTCAAAATCTACACTATTCATTGTAATATACTATATTAATTTCTATTAATTTCTATAATAAAAAATTATTTCCTTCAGCCCTCACGCACACCACCGAATTTAGATCCACCCAAAAATTGGGTTTTGGATCGGGACCGTCCGATTCGAATCCGTGACCATCCATCTAAAGTAAAGCACACGCATCCTGATAAATAGATTCGAATCCCGAAGCGATCTCGAGCGACGGATTCGATTCGGACGGTCCCGATCCAAAATCCAAAAATTGAGTTACTTTAGGGGATCCGGACCACACACCCCCACCGCTCTTGAGTTCTGATCCTCTGGAGTAACTCAAAATTTGAGTTTAGATCCAAACTATCCCAAGACCAATCGGATTTGAGGTACAATATATGGGACTCCTTAATATTCGTGCTAAAATAGATCTGACGATTTGGATCTAAACTCAAAATCTGAGTTACCCTTTTAATTGGCTCCTCACCTTCGAATTTATTTCACCTAAGATACCTCACTGTTTGAGTTTAAATCCTGTTCGCTCATTGTATAATAGCACAAAATTTAAAAATATTACAGACTTAAGTCAAATTGGTCGAATCCAATAGACCGGTCCGATTTCAAACTTAATGCAGAGGATCCAGACCCCTCACCCCCTCCGACAAATCCATTATTTTGAAGAACACTGAGACCCGCAGGTGCCTATTTTCTGAATTCGGATCCTGTCAAGTAACTCAACTTTTGGGTTTTAGATCGGTACCATCCGATTCGAATCTGCGAAAATTTATTCCCAAAGTGAGCGCACACATCTCGACGATGAATTTGAATTCCAAGACGATCTCGAGCGACGAATTCGAATTGAATGGTCTCGATCCAAAACCCAAAGATTGAGTTACTTTAGGGGATCCGGACCCCTATTTTCTGGGGTATCTAATTAGGTTTTGATGTTTTGCCGAGCCGAGTCCAAAATAATTTTTATGCTTTTTTTAAATTAGAGGGATCTGCTTTAATATTAGTACCTGGTTAAAAGGACGATGCAGATCTCATGAAGGATACCGCACTGCATCACCCTCAGAGGCGGATTCAGAATTTTTGTTGCGAGGAGAAAAGAATAGCAAATCGGATTTAAATAACTAATCGGGTACTAGATAAAAAAACAATGCTCAAACTTGTATTTTCCAATACTTGGACTTATAATTTTAAATGCTCTAACTTATAATTCTAATTATTAATTAGAATTCAATAAATTTATTCTAATTTTAATTTAACCAAAATTACAAATCATGATTCCAAAGTAGAGTAAAAAAAATTCCAATAAGGACAAAGTCGGTGAGAACCTATAAATTTCTATTAAAATTAAAAAAAATGTTTACATCTTCAAAAACCGCAAGTAAAATTCCAGGGGTGGACCCACATAGGTCCAGTTGGGCAACTGCAAGTAAAATTTCATATTAAGATCATATTGAACTGTTTAAATCGACTATTTGGACTTTGAAAACAAAAATGTGAGTTCATAGCACTAGCCACTCCGGAATATGCATATTGCCATAGCCTCAATCCAACAAGAATATAACAGTGTACAAGTATATTAACAAAACAAAATGTATATGCGTCATTAAGCATTCTTTTATTCACCACGTGAAGTAGAGATTTTATATAGTCAAAGGTGGTTAAGTCACTCCTATAATTTTTAATTTTTAATTAAGTATATAAAAATTTAATTAAATTTTATTTCTTTTAAAGATTTTATATAGTCTAGCCCCTCTCAATAAATAACAAGTGTTTAATTGTAATCTAGTTGTTAAAGTTCTATTTTGTGATTGAGAAGACTTAAAAGATTACAGTAATACTTTTTCATTTAAGTTTTTTTTTCGTTCTCTTTATTTTTCTTCTTGAGACGAAGCAAGACAAATAAAATATAAAGGAACAAAGGAGCGAGAAAAAGGAAATATAAAGTAATAAAGGGACATGAACATATGACATATTCTTTTTCAATTTATTTTTGAGATTTATAAAGAGAGATTGGAATGAAGACGAGTTAGCAGTAGAAGGTTAAAGTATTAAATAAGAATATATCTGAAATAATGAAAGAAAAAGTTCTCTCTGATGCAATTTGAGTACTCAAAATAACACTATATTTTGGAAGATGACGGTTCCAATACCTCATACTTTTCATACCTCATTATAACTCATATTTTATATTTTTGTTTTCAAAGTCCAAATTGTTAATCCGAACCGCTCAACATGATATCCATACTAAAATATGCCTGAGAATGAAATTTTATAATTTTTGAAAATTTAAACTGTTAAAAAAATAGTAATTTTCTACCCATCTTAAAAAAAAAATAGTAAATTTTTTTTAAAAATTATAAAATTTCATTTACAACTATATTTAGTATGGATATCACGTTGAACAGTTAGGATTGACAATTTAGACTTTGAAAATGAAGATATAAAATATGAGAAATGATGAGGTATGAAAGGCACGAGGTATTGGAACCCTTCTCATTTTGGAATTAATTTAGTATATGAAACCTGAGATGAAATAACAGTATTTGAGTACTCAAACTAACACTATGTCAGAGGAAGTTGCGTTATAACGCAAAGGGGGATTATGTCATCGCAATCTGTTGAACCTGAGATGCGTTATAACACAAGTGACATAATACAGATTTTTGCTTCAAACTACATGCATTGCTTTCTTTGTTTTTTTAATTTATTTTTTTATTATTGCCAATTTCATGCATTGTTTTCTTCAAAATCCATCTTGATTTGTTAGATTATTACGATAATCTTTTTAAATGTTAAATCATAGTTCGTTTAGAACAACATCACTTTTGATGAAAATTGTCTTGAGTTAAACCAAAATTTAACATGTGCAAGCCATTTCAAGCATGAATAACCCTACTTTGTATCTAGCAATTTTAATTTGAAAGGCAAACTTCCAGATCATGGTTAGCCCAAAATTGCTATTGGCCCGGCCCAAAGAAAAAAAGAGGCGCCAACTTGAATTCTGATCCAATTTTCTCTTTTTTGTTAGTCTCTGTCTAAAACAATGTTCAGGCTTTACAGGAATGACAAATTACCTCCATAAAAGTGCCAACCAAAACTAAAACATAGTGTAAATGTTGCAGCAGCAAATAATTACATAAAAAGGGAAGTCTCTGTTTGTGGTGCCTCTGGTTGGTGAACAACAGATTGCTATGCTGTCTCTTTTATGATCCATCCGATGCGGTTGATCTGCTTTAAGATTCGTGCGAAGCAAGTTGGCACAAATATTGACTTGGATCGAATGGTTTCAACCGGGCATGAGCCGTTTGATCTCTCTGGTTTTTTTCATATCACCTTAGGTAATGGAATATTTCTGTTTAGATCCTGATCGTCCGATCGGAATCCGCACGAATATTAAAGCGCCCGGATTCTGATCGTACAGTCCAGATCTAAAGAGGAATTATTATGTTACCCCAGAGGATTTGGACTCTATTATATTGTGCTAGACTGCTAGTTGTATCAAAAGGTGAGGTTTAATTGGGCCTGCTGGCTATTATATTGGGCCTAAGCCCAATAAAACAAAATTATTCTTTTCCAAGCTGAGAACTTGGTTTATCCTTCTAGACCTTATCGCCTCTCTCTCTCTCTCTGTCGCGTTTTCTGACCATGGGGAAGAAAGAGTTGATGTCGTCAGCGCCATGGCGCGGAGACGACGACGAATCCGACATATTCGAGGATGCAAAGATGAAGATCACCAGGCAGCCCGGATCTGACCCCACCTTGCACGTGCCCGCTAAGAAATCCGCGAAGAAATCGGGTTCGGATTACGACGATGACGAGCCCGTTTTCGACCCTGAACTTCGCTACAGTTTCCAACGCAATATGCAGGTCACGTTACAATTTCTTACCGTTTTGTCCTTGTGAAAGTTGTAATTTGTGTAAATACCCCCTTAAACTTACTAACAGGAAGGAACAGTGCGTTTCACCTTGCTTTTAGTTTGAAATTTGGAGGTAAATGGAGGGAATTGGGAGAGCATGGCTGTGCTATTTTCATATTCAGTACCAGAACAGTACCAGTACTTATTTACTGACATTTATTTATTATTGATTTTTCTGTTTAATTTATGGTTTGTTGTGGGCTTTTATTTGTTTTTTGGGGATGAGGTGGTTTACTGGTACACTAACTGGTGATGTTTTGTGTAAAGCAGTTCCTGGGACGGGTTTTTACTGTGGATACACTGGTGAAGCCTCTGCCACCTGTCATGGCATACAATGTTTCCCGCAACATCAACTTCTTCTTGCGCATTTTCACGCAATTTTGGGGTATGTTTCTGCTGTCTCTTTGTAATTCTAAGATTGGTTTCAATCGGTTTGTAAATTTACCGACCTGACCCAACCTGAAAATGAATTGACAGCAGAATTGGGTTTGTGTTTATTGACAACAGATTAATTGGACGATCTTTACAATTGTCAAAAATGATTTGTAAATTTGAAATCCGGTAATTGAAATATAATCTATACTTTATGCACATCATGCACATGAAAAATGAGAAAATCTGATGCAAGTTTCACCATTTGTCAAATGATTTGACAACATATGATTGAATATCTAATGTCATTCAAATTCATGAAAATTGATGCACAACCAATCTAGAAGGCTAACAACATGTCTCTAAATTTTTTCAATATATAAAAATCTTTTTGTGTTGATTTGAAATAGAGTTGCCAAGTTAAGCTGTTGTTAGTGGATATCAACCCTTCACATTTTAGGTCAATAAATCGTTACGAAAATTATACGAATTTGAGTTATCAGGCTGTCAGGTATCTAAATTTGAGGAATTCCTTACTGGAAAGTGTATCGAGTATTTGATAATAGATTAGTATGCTCAAATGTTACTGGTACATGACTTGGCACTTCTGTCAAATCAGATGATAGTGCAGCTAGTGCATGACTGGTATTGCTATTATACTTAACATTTTCAAGAGATACATGTGAGTACATACTTGAATTTGCATACTTTGTGTAAGGGAGGAATTATCTCTTGCAACTTATAACAAAGGGAAAATTTCTAGTGTACCCATCAAAACTTTCAAAATAGCCAATTTCCCCATCAAAATACTTTAATATCTAATATACCCATAGAAATTTAACTTTCTTTCTTCCATCCCCTTTTATTCATTAAATCTATTATTTAATTATTTTAAAATTTAAAATGACAAATATACCCCTTCATTTGACCTGATCTGTGATCTGATTCATTGAACTAAAAGGATTAGAAGAAGAATTAAATCAATCTCCACCTCTGCGTTTTTGTTTCTCCTCCTTATATTGTATCAATCTACACTTCATATGTCCGATCAGGAAATTTTCTTAAATTGTAATTAAGTTCCTACCTCCTTCGTATCTCCTTCCCAGTTCTCAAGTGAGGGAAAATATTAGAAGAATGATCCTCCGTATCTGCGTCTTTGTTTCTCCTTATACTTATATAGCAAAAGAAGATATCAACGAGAATTTCATTCAATTCGAGTATTCGACTGAAGCAAGTAAACATCGCCTCCCAATCATATATCATCAAAATATCATCTTCAGTACCAGGAATGACTATGCATATATTACCTCTCAAAAAATATGCCGCTCCCTATGATTATTTATTAGTAATGCATACTTTCTTGATTCGTCACAAATCACGTTTCTTTCTGGTATCGTCGTATTATTGATTTTTTTCATGAAAAGTCTAGGTCTCTCTATATTAGAGAAACTGTGCTTTTGTCCTTTGTCTCAATGAATTGAAGCAATTCTTCAATTCAAGAACCCTATTAATTTTTAGTATAGACCAGCCACATTTATGAAGGTATTATATAGCTGTGTGATATCTTACTTTCAGTAATTGAATTAGTCGTTAATAGCGAGAATACCCATTTTCATGTCAAAGCCTCCGCTCCTTTTTTTTCTTTGAAAAGATTGATGGTGGCTGTCAAATTAGTACTACCATAAGGCAGTGTTACAACTCTCTGCGAGAGCAACCCCATCAAAAGTGAAACAAACAGAAACTCAAGCACTTCCCTGTACCAAGTCAGAACCTGGTACCAGTCAGCAACCGGTACCATACCAGTACCCTGATTTTTGCCGCGCCTAGCAGTAGGCCTCCACTCCTCATTAAGGATTAAAGCAATCCTTTTGTCCTGTCTCGAAGAATTGGAACAATTTTTCAATCCTAGCGGTCAATCATTAAGAACAATGGTGCTCTGTGATCTCATTAAGGATAATGGTGTTTTCAACTTCTAAGGACATTTTCATCATTTGAAAGGAAGGGTATATTTGTCATTTTAAATTTTGAAAAGATTAAATAATAGATTTAATGAATAAAAGGGGATGGAAGAAAGAAAGTTTAATTTTGTATGGGTATATTGGATATTAAGATGTTTTGATGGGGAAATTGGCTATTTTGAAAGTTTTGATGGGTACACTAGAAATTTTCCCTATAACAAATGTTGTGTGGCATTTTTTTATTAAGCCCTTGTGAAATTTACATTTCTCAGATGAGGAGGGGATTGCAAATGCGCAGAAATCACTGGGGTTAGGTCAAGAAGACCGGGATCGCCGGGTCCCTTAGGGCATTTAAAACCATATGTGCCTTTTAGCATTTTGTTCTATTTATGGTTTATATTTTTTTTTTTGCCTTCGAATCATGGATGATTGATAGCTTTTCTGGATTTTTTTTAGTGTAAAATAGTTTGTTGATTAATTAGTGTTGTATTTTTTTCCTTCAACTATTTCTCAGATCGGGTTGCAGATGTTCGATCCATGTCAAGGTTTGTGCGGATCAAGTGCGCACAAATCTTGACGCAAATCAAAATGCTTCCCAATTTGTTCCATATGCGCACAAATCTTGACGCAAATTTAAAGTAATAAAGGGACATGAACATATGACATATTCTTTTTCAATTTATTTTTGAGATTTATAAAGAGAGATTGGAATGAAGACGAGAGTTAAGCTGGCTATTTAGCAGTAGAAGGTTAAAGTATTAAATAATGAAAGAAAAAGTTCTCTCTGATGCAATTTGAGTACTCAAAATAACACTATATTTTGGAATTAATTTAGTATATGGACTCTAGTATATATATATTAAGCAAGTCCCATATATGACACAAATCAAAACGAAACTAAAAATAATTTTTTTGCAATTAATTACCATGCAACTCGCAAATACTGGACAAAAAATGTTGTCAATTGTCTACTTAGTCTTTTTGAAGTAGGACAAAATATTATATTTCAAAGTTCTCTTCGGTTAATTTTAATGCCCCGCCAAATATATATTAAATTATTATATTCCTCTATAAATGATCTAAGCTCCTTGGATAGTTGGACTGGCCTCTTAACATGGAATGGACTCTGCTGCTTTTCCGATCCCAACCATTCAAATTCATTGAGATTTGTGCATGAAAAAGTTTTTTATCGAGATACACGAATGAAAAATTTTGAATAGTTGGAATTGAAAAAGCAAGATCCTGTTTTTTTCTAAGAAAAGCAGCAGAGTCGTATCCTCACAACATATAGACACAAACTATGTATCTTTTGCAATACAACATTATGTTAGGCGACAAAATGATAGCCTTTGGTTTTGCATTTGTGATGGCTCTTGCCATAACAAACACATGCTTAGCACAAACTCTTCTCAAGACTATGTTAATTTTGGTGTTGGTCCTGTCATTTGGGACCAGACAGTGCAAACATATGAAAGACACGAGGAAGTTGCGTTATAACGTAAAGGGGGATTATGTCATCGCAATCTGTTGATGAAACCTGAGATGCGTTATAACACAAGTGACAAAATACAGATTTTTGCTTCAAACTACATGCAGTAATTGTTTTCTTTGTTTTTTTTTTTTTTTTTTCATTATTGCCAATTTCATGCATTGTTTACTTCAAAATCCATCTTGATTTGTGAGATTATTACGATAATCTTTTTAAATGTTAAATCATAGTTCGTTTTTTTTTATTAAGCATCTCTCCATTTTTGTTCACGGCTTATAAAATTTTTATCACAAAAATATTGATAGGAATATTATGTTTAGATATATTTAATATCATGTCTTCCAAACTCAAAATCATATATAAGGTCACTAGATAAATAAGTTATCACGATATATAATTATATGAGTGAGGCTATGGTAATATACTAATATGTGTATTATAGTGATATGCACTATGAATTTATATCTTAATTTTTAAAATCAAACAGTCGATCTAAATTGTTCACAAAATTATATAAAAATATACTTGCATGCTGAAT
Source organism: Carex kokanica (assembly GCA_025461125.1). NCBI lineage: Eukaryota > Viridiplantae > Streptophyta > Magnoliopsida > Poales > Cyperaceae > Carex > Carex kokanica. The sequence continues at coordinate 163,135 of JAJGRX010000870.1, forward strand.
TTTATATTTTTTTTATAATTTTTTCAGATAAGTAGAAAATTATGAACCATCTAAAAACAATAATTTTCTACCTATCTAAAAAAAATAGTAAAAGAACTTTAAAAAAAATGTAAAATTTGGTCCCATCTTCATTTTCATATGGAATTCATACTTAACAGTTTGGATCGGCTTTTTGATCTTTAAAAATAAGTATATAAATTCATAACACAGATCTATCTGTAATATGCATGTTAACATATTCTCACTATGATTAAATTGCAATATACCCTTTACAATCCATGATTTTTTTTTTTTTCAATATGGTCCTTAAACTGGGTTAAATTGATTGTAATGATGGATGGGGCTTTAGCATATTATGAGTAACTTGTTTTTAAAAATAAATTAGTCCATGACTAAATTAATTATTGTAGCATTGAGCTGCCTTCCTCTATATTTTGAATAGGTCAAATACAACATAACTCAATACCCCCTCATCCCAAATATTAAACATTATGTGCAATTGTTTACAGATTTACAGTACATCTCACTCTTAAGAGTGCATATATTTGAGAAACATTATTTAAATTTAAATATTACAACTACATCCATGTAGAATTCTTTCACCAAATTTGGCACAGAACAGGGTCATCATCCTCCATATAGTTAAAACCCAGTGGGTGAATAAATATCAGAATCCATTGATCCTAGAATTTCTGGAGATAACTTTCCTCCTAGCACAAGTGCAATCTGCTCCAATACAAGTCGTAATCAAATATAAGAATTTACAGGATATATTGGTACTATATATATCTTGGCATTTAGTGCATTAAACTTCTAACAACATAATCGTGTGTAAGAATTTTTTTTTTTTTAGGTTTGTGTAAGAATCATGTATAATTGTTTTTGTGTTTCTTCTTTCCCATTTTTCCCTTGAGTAAAGCTAACCAATTTCATCTCATCCTGTATTTGTACATTGATGCTCAGTATTTCAAGATAATTGATCTTACTCGACTTATAGGTGGGCGTTCATGTGGTGAATAGCGTGTACAAGCAGTCGCACAAGCAACCATCATTCTCAATTCATCATGATTGTACTGATTCGTTAATCGTGGATCTACTATTTCACTGAAGTCATTGTTTTGCAGTGCTAGCCTTAACTTCGATTCTATCTGAAAAGGAATAATAACATTATTCTAACTTGCCTTTGAATCCTTAATATTGGGCAACAAAGTGTACAAACTAATTAAATGGATCATTAATTCTTAACAAGGTGAAAAGCACAACTGTGATTCTGCATTCACAGATAGTGAAATAGACTGAATCCAAGCAAAATAAAATCAACTGAAAGAAAAACAATATCAAGTGAAACTCCATTTAATCTGCAAAAGAGAAGGCAATGATGCATGTCTGGTCCAAAAACTGTTTTTGACACCCAAAATGGAACTTAATAAAAGAGAAAATAAGAACTTACATAATCAACCAAAACAGTAGGTTCACAACCAGCAGTGCATGACCTTCTTCCGCTAATCAGTTGAAGAAGCACTACTCCATATGAATAAACATCACACTTCTCACTTAACACACCAGTAGCAATATACTCAGGGGCGGCATACCTGGCACATTTAATACTATAATACTAAGATTTCTTTGTTCCATATTAAGTTGTTAATGCAATTCAGACTCTTTGACATGTAATAATTAACAGTTATTTTTAATTCCTAAACAGCACTTGCATAGATACAATTTTCTTTTTATTCTCTAAAACAAGTTTTTTTTTTTTTCAAAATGGGTATGGCACAAAAACAGTACATAAAAATATACTATCAATATATATAGTTTCACAACATCCTTAACTAAAACTTTTAAATTGTAAATTATGGTAATAGTAGTAACTCTCCAAAGCCTACATCATAAAAAACAAGAAATACATTGATATACCAAAAAAATCTCTACTCAAAAGTCATGATATCATCACAAGCATGCAAATATTATTTTCCAGAAATAAAGAAATATCACACCCGTATGTTCCCATTACACGTGTTTCAATGTGGGTCATATCATCAGGAAAAGCCTTTCCGAGACCAAAGTCTCCGACCTGTAATAAACCACAAGATATAAGATGAGGCCATGAGGGTTCTGTTGCTTCTAATAAAACACAAGCGTGCATCCCCAATTTATACCATGTAACTAAACACGAACATGCGCACTTACTAGATTGAATAGATATTCTTTCAAGTCCCATTCATGTTAAAGCCTAAATTGTCCGCTTATTTATAGAATTTATTTATATATGTCATTTTTTTTGTCATTGAAATAGATTGACTCTTAATTTTACTGACCTTAGCAAGAAATGTTTAATTAATCTTCCATTCTTGACCTCAAATCAAAGAACTTCAGAGAAACAAGAAAACATTTGGAAAGATACAGGGGAAATCTAGTTCAATCTGTGCAAGAACATTATGTGTGCAAAAAGCAATAAATTTTGGGGGTTATCTGATAAAGCGTGCTCAGCATACTAGCAGGGGCTGAATTTGACATGGTTCGAAGCCTCAACCAGTTAAGTAATGCTGTGAGAAGGATGGTAGCACACACATAATAATTTATGGCGCGCACACAGAAATTAAGAGGGAAAACTAGATGACAACTACAAGGAACAATAAAAAAAAGGAGAGAGAAGGCCATTTGAAGTAGCAGATCAGAGTGCACAACAATTACAGTGAAAGCCTTTTCAAGCATCTTCATTCCCCGTTTGTTTCTTTATTCAGTTAGGCCCTTCTACATCCTTGTATTAATGTTAATCCACCATGCTCGTGAGAAAAACTGAGGATTTCTCTCAACTGAAATCTTGTATTGTAAATTGCGGTACTATGATTGGAGTTATGTTGTTAAATAATTGTTGGTCATCTAATAATTAGGATCTAACAATTGCAGATGATAAATCAAAAAATGATGAAGGAAAGGAGCAATCAGATCCAGTGACAAGGAGCTATGTTTCATATAATTTGCGGACAATCAAAACAAAATTAATATAATTGTGATATGAGTAATGGGAGTTGAGGATGTACCTTGGGCTGGAAATGGTTATCTAGTAGAATATTTGCCGACTTGAAGTCACGGTGGATAATTCTAGGTTGGCCTAGAAGAAATAAAAGGGGTTTTAGAACTTAGAAAGTCATATCAACTCAAAATATAGAAGATTATTCGGTGATTTTCAAATGGATAGCAAGATCTGACATCCTTCGTGTAGATAAGCAAGAGCCTTGGCAGAGCCAAGAGCTACCTTCACTCTGGTAGGCCAATCAATGGTCTTTGTCCCATCCCCTGTACAGTATAAATATTAGTGCATATATTGTCTTTACAAATAGATGTATTTTAAGGCATCAACTAATCTAAAATTACAACAGGCAAATGAAACTTGGGAAACCTATAATGTGAACTTAATTAGCTGTAAGTATACTTAACCAATTCTAGGTTGAAAATTACCGTGCAAATACATGTCGAGTGAACCTTTTTGAACAAATTCATATACAAGTAGGCTTTTTCCTTGGGTGACACAACATCCAATTAACTGGACAAGGTGACGATGGTGCACACGACTAAGAAAATCGAGTTCTTTAAAAAATCCTTCCTCCCCATATAAGCCAGAAGCGGTGATCCTCTTGATTGCAGCATGCCTTCCGCCCTGCAGCTTACCTTTGTACACTCTCCCATATCCACCTTCACCTATCACATTACTTTCCGCAAATCCGTTTGTTGCGGCTGCCAGTTCTTGATAGGTAAAACCAATTTTAGGAAAGCCATAAATAATTGTACTTCGAGGGACTGTAAATGGAAGACGGCTTGCAAGAGGAACCGGTTGCTGTGTCATATTAATGACATGCTCCACTAGGGTCTGAGTCGATTGCAGAGCAGCACTTGTCTCATTTCTTACATGTCTGTTTTTATTCCGTAAACCAACATCTGAATCTGAACAAGAGGAACAATAATATTTCTCTCATTATTTGTGTTTGTTCATGTCTAGTAAAGTGAACTACTCGCACTTCAATACTTTGGGTATGTCATTTTTTTTTGGCATTGCAATTTGTACATCTGACACAATTAAATGAAATAGATGACTTCCTGACTGGGAATTGTTTATCCTTCTCTGATTATCTCAGGTTTACAGGACCAACAGATTGGCAATTCCAACAACAGAGTAAATTTTTTTTTTTTTTTTTTTGATAAAAGGCCAAGGCCCGTTTCATTTCAGAAACCACAGTTAATTAAGTTACACAGTACTTCCTAAGATCAATGTCTCACATACCAAAAAAATCCTACGCAGCAGAAACCAGTGGCCTGAATGGCACGCTGGGCAGCACAGATGCAAACAAAATTGTGTAATCTAAATCTAAGCCACACACATGGGCTGTAAAATGTAAGCCACCACAAAGGGCTGAGATGAGTTAAGCAAAAACATAAAACAGTAGCGATTAAAGGCTGAGTTCTAGACATTAGTGAGAGCAGTACTCCCAGCTTGAGCCTCCAGTGGGTATGCATCTTCCGGGTACCAAACTCTAATGGGAATTTCATCGGTATTCCTTGGTAGCCAGCGGGCTGTCTCATCCTGGATCTGTGGCCCCACATGACCTAGCCAATATTTAACAAGAGAGAGTATTAGAAATATGATTTGTCTAGGTTGTTTAAGAGGGACTTCATTAAAACATATGTCATTACGGTGCTTCCATATTGTCCAGCACAAAGCGCTAACTATCAAAAGTAAATTAAATGAAAAAAAAGTTTATTTGCATTGAAAGTTTAAGATAACAAATTCAACAGAGTAAATTAAATGAAAAAAAAAGTTTATTTGCATTGAAAGTTTAAGATAACAAATCAAGGTCAACACTAAGTAACAAATTTAAAAAATTAAATAATTTAACAAAGTTTAAAGTTCGTTACTGAATATAATTAAAAATTTATTTCATTTTATAATGCAAATAATATTTAACTATCTCATTAAAATTTGTCATGTCAGCTCTCCAAACTTCTCACAACCGTATTGTTATTTTGTGATGGTTTTTAAACTTGCTTTTGGCCAACCACATGAGAGAGAACACATTTGTCTCACAGCACCTCTTTCCTCTCTCATTTCAAATTTTCACAAGGATAAGTCTGTCTTATCCGTCCGGAATTGTCTGCTCGATGGTCGGTCGCCCAATCCGCGATGGCTCATGGCCGGATTATGTTGGGGATAGACCTAGGATTAAATCCGTCCACCCGATTTTAAGTCAGTATATATATAGTTTTTATATAATAATTTGTATATTCTTATTAGAGTTATTATGTAAATATGTTCAACTTAGTATAGAACAGAAACTAATAACTAAATTTTTATGTTTAATCCAATATTTGTCCAGTAACTGGTCCTAATCAGTCACCAATATATTTAATTCAAATAATCATATACAACTTATATATATGTATGTATGTATTTATTTAGATATAAATTAAAAAAATTATTAAATACAACTAAAAAATAGCAAAAGCTTGTAAAGTTTATAAAATTGTTTATTTCCTAAACATTTCGCAAATTAAACAAATAATTGACAAATTATCAAATTAAACGCTTATTTGTTCGTCAGGATGATATTTGTTTGTCACAAATTATTTTCGACTGTGCTCATGACAGTTAAGAAAAATGGTATTTAGTCCTAGATAAGTTGGCTTAGTGCTATTTTGAGATACATTTCTGAGAAGAAAAAACTTACCCTTGAGCAAGCACCAGTGAAATATCTTCTTGGAAGTAGAGGCCAGATTGTTCCCCATATCTACCAGTTCTTTTGAGAAGATATGGGTAGGAAAGAGCCACAGCAGGAATTCACTGTGGTAGATTAATTATAGTAGCCAAATTAAATTAAGTAACAAATTAAGTATACAAATTAATTATATTAAGCATGTCAGAAGAAATCAATCGAAATTCCACTAAATCATCTGTGCAAATTAATCATATTAGTATCACCCCCTAGGGACTAGCTAGCTGTCTTTACCAAATCTTCAATATTTGTCAGTTTATGGTACAAGATATATATATATATACCCGCTAATATGCTTTTAGTAGCATTTTGGCCAAAATATTTTTAATTCAAAATCCATCTGATCAGCTTCAAATGAAAAATCCAAACCGTTAGATGTGATCTCTATATTAAAATCTATTTGGAGACCAAATTGTATATTTTTTGAAATTTTTTTACTATTTATTAAGCCACTTTGAAAATTGCTGATCACGTGATCCAGAATTTGGTTGCACTGTTTTTACTATTTACCCGGATCAGCAATTTTCAAAGTAGCTTAATAAATAGTAAAAAAATTTCAAAAAATGTAAAATTTGGTCTCCAAACAGATTTTAATATAGATTGAACATCTAACAGCTTGGATCGACTGTTTTGACTTTGAAAATCCGAAAACGAATTGGAAGCATTTCGGCCGAAATGCTACTAAAAGCATATTAGCCGAACTATATATATATATATATGGGCTATGGTGAGTTGCGAAGTAAGGATTTTGTTTTTACTTCACGCTTATATCTCCGTTTTCAAAGACCAAACGGTTGATCCGAACTGCTCAATAAGATATCCAAATTGAAATATGCTTAGAGACCAAATTTTATATTTTTTGAAAATTTTTTACTATTTTTTTTTAATATTTCAAAATCACCGTTTTTTATGGTCCATAACCATTGAAAAAAAGCAGTTTTTCTACTATCTAAAAAATAGTAAAAATTTCCAAAAAAAATAATAAAACCTTGTTTTATTCCACGGCTCATTTTAGCATTTCTCTCTCTCTCTATATATATAGATAGAATAGATAGATATAGGATTAATTGTGATTTGTTTCAGTACAAAACTACCTACAATGATTTTCGTAAAAGTAGCCCTTTACCCAGTTAGTCCGCAGACGGAGGCAAGAAGGAGGAGGAAGAGGAGAGGCAAACCGATTGGAATCATGAGAGATGCCCAAAGCACCTGTCCGAAGCACTCGCACCATTGCATCTCTTTTTTTTGCTTCTTAATTCTTCACTTCCCCACTTCCCACTTCTCTCTCTTTTTAGTCCATTTCCGTATACTCTCTGACTTTGGTCTCTGCCCCTTGGCTTTCACTCCATAAATTGACGCAAATAAATCCGCTGTTATTCCCAAGGAATAGCAGGAACCTGTTATTCCAATACCAACCATTGATCTTCGTTGAGATGCGCGCATTGAAAAGTGAATGACTGGGATGCGAATAACAGCAGATTTATTTCCTAAATTGACGAGGAAAAGTCAAAAGGTTTTAAATCCTGCGCCTCGCGTTCACACCTACTGAAGAAATGGAATTCAGATCCAGTGTAATACAGTGTAAATTTATTCTTCAAATAGTATAATTGTTTTTTTACAAGAGGAGGGATCCAATTATCACAATTTTGAGTTACCACAAAGTTATCATAATCATTTTCTATATTTTTAAAATTCAAATTGTCGATCCAAACCGTTCAACATGATCTCCACTAGGAGTGTTCAAATGGTCAGTTCGGTTGAAACCGAACTAAAATAATCAAACCAAACTTTTTTTTGGTTTTCAAAAATAGAACCGAACCGAACCGATTAAACTTATAAACTGATTAAGAACCGAACCAAACAAACCGAAGTAAATTTTGGTTTGTCCGGTTCAAACCAAAGTAAACCTATTGGTACTATTATTAACGAAAATTATACATGTTCATACACAAGTTGTTCAATTCTATACAAAATATGTAGATGTTCTAAAATATCTAAACTAAAATGAAAGAAAGAAAGCAATGATTGAACCAAACAAAATATAAATCATACTTGAACCAATATAATTCGGTCGGTTCGGTTTAGTCGGTTTTGAAAAGTCTAAACCGAACCGATTCATTTAAACCGAAATAATTCAAAATTTCAACCGAACCGATCCTTTTAAACCAAAAAACCGAACCATTTAAACCGAAATTTTTCGGTTCGGTTGAAAACCAAACAAACCAAACTGTTTGAACACCCCTAATCTCCACAATAAAATGTGTTTGCAAATCAAATTTTACATTTTTTTGAATTTTTTTACTAATTATTAAGATGGGTACAAAATTCAATGGTCTGAATTGTTGGGTTTTGAGGCTACCCAAAGCCATTAGGCTTAACCTGCGGAAAGACCGTAAAACAAAAAATTTTATTTCTAACTTAAGCCAAAAGGATGAAGTGGTATGTCGGATAATCTAACGAGAGTTACATACCTATTCAATCATTTTCTTAGATTAAAAACCGTAAGTAAAACTTTACTCATTCAGATCATAGATTAAGTAGTATGTCAGATAATAACCGAGAGTTACAAACCAGATTAATCCTGTATAGACCCAAAGTAGTAAAACCGTATTTACTTGTATTTTAATCAGTTTATAGATCTACTCCTTTGATTGATTTCTAAAAGATTAAATCTATTTAACAATTAAATAGATTAATATAACATTTCTTTACCTTGCTTCCAAATTCAAATTGGAATGCAGTCTGACCCTGCTGTCTGACCCGGTTAAGCAAGCACCAAAAATATAGTGCCTCTATCGGTTATCCACCAGGAACTACCAGAGAGTTGGTATTTCTTTTGTCAGAAATACTATACCAACGGTATTCGAAAAGTCGCAGTTTTCGGTAAATCACTATTCACCGAAAGTAAAATTTCTGACAAAATACTATTCACAATAATAACTTTTATTCTCGCAAAAATATATATATGGATAATTAGATTTTCTGCAAATCACTATTTGGGAGAGAAAATTAGATACGAATCGAATCAGATTCTGATTCGTACTTTGATTTGGACTTAGAAATCAACTTCTTAATTTTATCACATTTTCATGCCATTTTATAGCAATTAATGGCGGTTCAAAACTGTGTCGGTTTTAGAATCAAAATCAAATTTGATTTTGTCAATATTTGTTTAATATATTAATTAAACATTTTCATTTAATTTATTTAATTTAATTTAGGTTTTTAATTAAATTCTAAATTTAATTAAGGCCTAAATTCAAATTGGACCATTTTGGTCCAAAATATTAATTCATAATTAATATTTTAATCCATATATATATATATACAATTATTCTAATTGTATTTCTTGCGTTTGCAATAAATTTATACGACGTGTCATACACGTTTATAAATTTAATTCGGTTTAAGCATGTCATCTCCATGACATATATTTTATTCTTAATTATAACACTTTATAATTAATCATAAAATTTCTCTGATTACTTTCCTATTGGTGTGACCCTATAGGATCTGTGTTATGTTGGCAAATAGAATAAGAACTGTTCTAACTTCTATAATCATAGGTGGCACCTAGCAAGTACATTATGACATCAATTACACAGATGATGTTGTACCGTACAATATCACGATTCAGTAAACGATTTACTTCGTGTTAATTCTTTTGTCTCATAGCTATCAGATCAGTTTCAAGGTAGGTGTGTGTCATCCTTGCAAACTTAATCTTTTCTTGATCCTGAATAGATTATCAAATATGTTTACTCTTGTAATCATACTGGATCCAGATAATCATATTCTATCAAGGGGCCCAGTGATGCTATAGCTCGTATTGAGATACGAGGGACAATAGTAATTTTGATAAACCATTTTTTCCTCCGCATAAGCTATGTATACCGAAGAACTACCCTTATAGCTACTTTTTACGGATAGCGTTAGATAGCAATCACACATATACATTTCTTATGTAGGAAAAATGAATATCTCATACTTTAAAACTTAACACTAAAATGAAAACATTAATGACACAAACACAATTCCATTTAATGTTTCATTTGGAGTCTGTCAAATATCATGTTCTCTAACATATATCTGTGTGATTAAAATGACAACTCTTTGTCTATGGTTTGTAAAACTTAACCATCATTTAATCCACACACTAACCTTATCGCGGTAATTAGTGTTCTGCTAATTACCTTGGTTAGAGACTTTTTAAGAGTATTATCATCTATATTATGACGTTTCACAATTCCAGTCATGAACTCGAAATGATTCATAAATTCAATAATACTCAAGGTAACAAAATAATTAAACACAAAATGATTAAACATTCAATTCATGAACAAAGCTTTATATAACAAATTTATCGTATTATTGACTTCTAGATTATTACAAACTAACATGAATTTCACTAGCTTTTGTAAAATACTTAATAAATAATAATAAAATTTAAAAAAATGTAAAATTTGATCTGCAAGCACATTTTATTGTGGAGATCATGTTGAACGGTTTGGATCGATGATTTGTGCCTCAATCATACCTCACATTCTTATCTCTGTTTTTAAAGTTCAATAGTCGATCTGAACTACTCAACAGGATCTCCATATTAAAATGTGCTTGGAACCAAATTTTATATTTTTGGGAAAAAAAAATTACAAATTATGTACCTATCTAGAAAAAAATAGCAAAAAACTTTGAAAAATAGAAAATTTGGTCTCCAAGCACATTTTAATATGAAGATCATATTGAGCAGTTCAGATAGACTGTTTAAATTTTAAAACAAAGATAAGAATATAAGACATGATTGGAACATAGAAATAATGAGGCATTTTAATCCTACTCTACTATCATTGCTATAAGTATTAAGAGTATGTAAAATGAGAAGTATATACCACTTATTTGGGCATCGTTATGCTATATATACCATTGCTATTATTATTGTCAGTATTTTAAATGAAGTGTATATATCACTTATATGGTATGCACATTTATTGTGCAAAATGGTATGTATAAAAGGATACACAACATATATATTCAATAAAACAATGTTAGTATAAAGATGTAATGCGCAACATGCGTACAAGAAAGGTAATTATTAAAGATGGAATAAATAGAAATAAGTATAGAGTAGAACTAGGGTGCTCCTAAGCTCACCAAGTCCTTCGTGAGCACGACTCTAAAACCTATCGAATTGACTTCAAACGACATTTTCAAACCGTTAGATGTTCAATCTATATTAAAATGTGCTTGGAGACCAAATTTTACATTTTTTGGAATTTTTTTACTATTTATTAAGATGGTTTGAAAATCGCTGTTTTTATTAAAATTCTGCACCATTGAAAAACAGTGATTTTCAAACCATCTTAATAAATAGTAAAAAAATTCCAAAAAATGTAAAATTTGGTCTCCAAGCACATTTTAATATAGATTGAACATCTAACGGTTTGGAAATATCGTTTGAAATCAATTCGATAGGTTTTAGAGTCGCGCTCACGGAAGGGCTTGGTGAGCTTAGGAGCACCCTAGTTCTACTCATAAGTATAAACTACATAGTTTTATTTATATAATTATGTCTTATATCTTTTTCTTAATTATTCGTCATTTCAAAGCGGGCCCCACAAAGATAATCCTAATCTATGTTGCATGGATACGGGTACGGGTATCGTATCCGATACGATACGGATACGGCGATACGGTAATTCTAAAAAATCAAGGATACGATACGCTTATTATATTATATTATTTTTATTATTTTAATTGTAGTGGTAAGAGTCTATTTCTCTTGAGGGGAGAACTAGAGTTCGATTCTCCACAGGCGCAAGAAATATCTTGTTTTTTGCGCGGTCCACACGCAGTCTACTGGTCTACAGCAGAAGCCGATACGCTAGTTGGCGTATCCGATACGTATTAGAATCATATCAGGCGTATATCTGTGTCCGATACGTGTTAGATATGTGTACGGAGCCTATATTGAAATATCCGAGTAACATAGATCCTAATCCAAAACCATTTTTGCGAGGTTTCACATAGAAGATCTACCTTAAAGAGATTTTTTGCTCTTGGGCCGCGTTAGGCCGGATTTGCCTTTATGTGAACCGTGAATTACAAAATTAATTGGGCTCTCCCTTGAGATTTTCTTCTCTCTAAATTTATTAACAAGGAATGGTTGTTGGGTCCCACTTTACATAGACTATTGACTAAACGACCGCCATGAATTTTTGAGTGGACAAATACTCTCGATCCTTGACTTAATCAACAACTGTGTGTATCATGACCGCAATCTTTCTTTCATTCTTTGACAAACAATCAGATATTTTTATATTTAACGGTCTATAGGAGTCTATTGACTAGTTCTAGACGTTAACGCAGAAACGATCAATGGAGAACTGTAGCTGGATGTTTATTTAATGTCGATGTTTTTTTATTTTTTTTTCTATTAATAAAAATTTCAGCATTTTTCCAAAAAATTTATTAATAAAAAAATATATATATATCAACATTGAAGAACCATTTGACGGAAATTTCAGATATAGCTAAAACGTGATAGTCCATAACGTCCAGGGTACTGTAGCTGGACGTTATAAATCATAACGTCCAGTTAATTTGATCGCTAATGATCTCTAATTAATAAAAAACACTATAGCTGGACGTTATGGTTCATAACGTCCAGCTACAGTATTTTTTTTTTTTTTTTTTGCTGCTTCGTTTGTGAATTTTTTTGAAAAATAAAAAAACATTATAGCTGGACGTTATGGACCATAACGTCCAGCTACAGTGTTTATTTCGGTTAATTAGCAATAATTTGATTTCGTTAAGCTGGCCGTGATGGTCCATAATGTCCTCTGGACGTTATGGACTATCACGTTTTAGCTATATCTCGAATTTTCGTCAAATGATTCTTCAATATCGATATTTTTTATTTTTTTTTCTATTAATAAAAATTTCGGCATTTTTCTTACCACCTAGCACGTACGAGATTGATGGAAGTCGTGCAATGGCGAATACTAACAAAAAATAAAAACAAATTAATAACCATAGTTTACAGGTAACAGTAACGACGGAAAACAATAGCACCCGCTAGATATTGCAATTAATTAACTATTTTGAAATTTCTTTTGCTATTGTCCCCGATATCTTACCAATGAAAATGAGAAAGTAACACATAAATACAATTAATTAACAATTTTGTTAATGTGAAGTTCTATATCAATTGATTTTCAAAAATACTACTAGATACCGAAGTTTTTAATTGTAGCACCCAAAAAAAAAAAAAACCAAAAAGGCACCAAATCTGAGAAATTTCAGAAGTATCACGGCCGCAGATTGTCTGAGCGGCCTCATTTACTGGGGACCGCATTTTGGCTGAGCGGCCCCAGAAATGGTACCATAACTGGAATGCTGATGTGTTATGGAGGGAGGAACACCAATCTACATTGAACAGAGGCAACAGAGTGTTGGTGGTGGCAACAGGGGCTGGAGGTATTTTCTCTTTTGTCATATATCGTTTTTGGTAACTATTTTTCTGATACATTAAACTCATATACGTATTGTAAGGTGTCTTGATTTAGCTGTTCTACTTGGACATTTTCTTTCAAATAATGTTATTTTATAGTTCGACTGTATTATTTTATTTTGTTGTCTCTCTAAAATGTCTTTATTTGTATACATTTCTCAAAAAAGTACTTAATCTGGGATTTACGTCTATTCTAATTTTGCCTGTGTGAGATATGGATTTTGGTTAAAGAGTATCATTTAAAAAAAAAAAAAACTCTTTTATTCATCACAAAACACAAGAACAGATTATTTGCTAATACTCCTGTAGAAAAGAAACAACTAATCATCAATGGAACTAAAGTCACGCACGCGCATACTGACTCAGCATCAATTCTGTGTCCTTAACTACAGCAAGCTCTGCATAAGCATCCATTAAGGAGCACAAGAGCGGGGTGTGCTCCTTATCCAACAGCTTCACGCCGGCAAGCATTTGCTCGAGATGTTGGCACCCGTTCTTCAACTGCCAGAGGATTACATCCAACAGGCCGGGCTCCTCCCCATGGATGAACGGGCCGGGCACATGGACATCCTTGTTAATGCCGTCTCGTAGAATTTTGATGTGGCCGATAAATTCTTCAACTGCTTTATTCTGTGCCTCCCCCTCGGTTGATCTAATGGCGTAGATTACTGGCACAATCTGTGGTATCATCAATGAGGATCAGGAAATTTAATTCGTCATACCTTTTGTTTCTTTTAGGTGAAAGATCCAATATTTTTTAGTAAGAGTAGTATAAGAAGTTAAAGAAACACAAGCCTGTGAGGAAGGGACACTGAGTTCTCTTTTATTCTTCTGATAATTATATAGAATCATTTTCATAAAGAAATATCTAATTCAATCCAAATCAAACTCTTGCTAAAATAGGAGTTGTATTACCTTTTGGTAGATAAAATCAGCCCAAAACCGAACTTTGGATCTCAAGTAAGAATCTTGGGGTAATAAAGGATGCTCCTTCCATGTCTCATCCACATACTGCAATATAACTAGTGATTCAGGGATCGGTTTCCCATCGACCACTAGAATCGGCACTTTCTTGTGCACCGGGTGCAGCTTGAGAAACTCTTCACTCTTGTTCTTCAGATCAACTTCCACATAGTCGTACACCACGCCTTTAAATCGGAGCGCGTGGTGCACCATGGTGCAGTATCCGCTGATTGCAGCTCCATAAAGTTTGACCTCCTTTGGTGTTGCCATGTTTACTGAACTTCTCTCTCACTGTTTTGTATTTTTTTATTAGATGTTACAGAACTTTTTGGATGGGATTGCCTGGGTCTGGTGGAGGAAGCAGTCGTTTTATAGAGAATTATTATCGGATATGAATATAGTAAAGATTATTTTTTGTTAGCTTAATAGATCAAGTGATTGTGACCAAACACTTAAAAAAATGGTCAAGTCTGGCGTGCAGTTGACTATTGATTGTGACCAAACACTTAAAAAAATGCAGAAAAAGTTCCTTTGGTCCCTAAAACTTTTGCAAATTGTAGTACAAGGTTATCGAACTTCTCTTTACCCAATTGAGTAACGATGTTAACACACTGCTTTTTGTTGGTTATTTAGATAATTTCCATAGTTATCCGTAGGGGTGAGTAAATTGCTCATAATTCGTAACTCGCTCATAACTTGCTCGCTAAATGCTTATTAATAACTCGCTATAACACGCTCATTTACTTAATGAGTCTAGCATGAGCATATCCTAACTCGCTTATAACTCGCTCATTAGCTCATTAAGAACTGAATTACATAAATCCTACCACATCTAATCCCTTGATTCTTTTTTTTGGAATGGCCCAAGAAGCAAGTTTGAAGCATGCATGCCATAGGATCGCTGGGTCAAAGAAAGCAGGCATCAAAACCATCCGTAATATTCATTAACAGATTAACTACAGGCCCAGGCCCAGCTACTATAGCTTGAAGCCTTGAACGGGAGTGAATAATAATGAATATTATTTGGTTTTGAACTTTTAGCTGAAAATTTTGGAAAGTTTTTGGCGCGGCAGCAAAATCTCATTACCTAAAGCAACTCGGCAACTCGCTCATTAACAACTTGCTCATTAAGCTAATGAGCCGAGCATGAGCAACCCTAACTCGCTCATACTCGCTCATTAATCAGCCCTAGTTATCCGAACCGTTCAACATGAACTCCATATGGCAGAGAGGTCAAAATTATAGGACTGCTCACTGAAATTTCAGCTTTTCTGATTTCTGACCTCTGTCAATTAATCGCTAAAACTGTACCAATCTGTAATATTTTTGTATAGAGAAATTATATTATCTGGAAACTAGACTTTCATACCTTTATTTTGATATAAATAACACAAAAATTCATGTAGACATTTTCTCTAAATTGAATTTTAAATTTGGTCAAAATTATTGGACTGCTCACTGAACATAGCATAAAAAAAATGAATTTTTTTTTGGACTAGCATGGGTCATGGCGGCCCGTTTAATTTTTGTTTCTTTTTTCTGGGTTGGCCAGAGCCATGGCGTCTCTTTTTTTTTCTTCTGTTTTTCTGATGCGGGACGCCATGGCACCTACCGGCCTTCCTATTTTTCAAATTTCCCTGATCCATTTCTTATTTTTAATATTTTATTTATTTGTTTTCTTATATATAAAAATCTCGGGCGAGTCTTCGACCTGTTTTTTTTTTAGTTACCACAAAAAATACAAATTAAATGATTACCACCCAGTGGAGTTATTTCAAAACATACCACCCACACGTACCCAGTCCGCGCACCAAATTGGACGGTGCGCGTACTGGGCAGACGCACTGCTTGGTGCGCGCACTGGGCAAGCGCACCGACCCACTTGACCCGATGCGCGTACTGGGCAAGCACACCAACCCACTTGACCCGGTGTGCGGACTGGAGAGGTGCACAATTTTTTTTTTAGAAACAAATAGCTAAAAATGACGACGAAACTTCAAACGACCATAAAATGGGGCTCTTGTATCCGATTTCAGCAAATAACCACTTTTCAGAAAGCTTGCGAAAATACGCATGCATCAGTGCGTATGATGTTGGATTTCGAAATTTAGAATCGCCAAAAAATAAAGGGAAGAGCCTCAAAACTTCAGTTCAAGTTTCCAATTAAGATTTTCATTTCTATTGTTCAATTTATGTAGCTCAGTAAATTAGTTATGTAATGAACTTGTATAATACCAATTTTTATTATTTTTGAAATTTGTTTACTATTTTTTATGATTTATGAAAGATGGAACAAAATCTGCGTAATTTTGCATAGTTTAGCGTGTTTCATTATAATTATAATAATTTAGCGTATTTCATTATAATTAGCGTAATTTAGCGTATTTCATTAATAAAAATGTCGACTCAGATTGTACGTATAATTTGTTGTAGTAATTTTTAGTTCAAATTTAGTCCAAAATTTTATTTGTTAAACAAGTGCCTTTTATTTTCTACAATTTCACCGTCAAATGTTATGTGTACATATAATTACAAATACCACAGAACAAAATAGAATATACCAGAAAAAAATTTCAAACAATTCAGAACAAAACTAAAACAAAAAAAAATTTGGTGCGCTCGCTCTGTCCGCGCACTAACGTGGTGCGCCTGCCCAGTCCGCGCACCGTCCAATTTAGTGTGCGGACCCAGTACGCGTGGGTGGTATGTTTCAAAATAATTCAGATTGGGTGATAATCAATTAATTTGATTTTTTTTTTCTGTGGTAACTAAAAAAACGGGTCTTCGACGTCTCCAACAAATGATAAAAAAAAAATACATTGAAAAAGTCATAACGGTAGGTTGAGGCGTCAACATATTGTAATTAAGTTTGTGAAGGAAATGTTGCATTGTTCTTTACTTCTTTGACCAGATGATGTAGATTTTGCAAGGAGCTAATTAATACCGAATTACCAGATGATGTAGAGTTGCGTAGAAATATGTGATAGAAAATAAGAGGCTGGGCGGTGGGGTACTATTTTCAGGAGCGGAGAATTTAACACTTTTTTTTCTACACACTTCTATTATAATAAACAACATATCTTATCTTTGATCTCTTTGTTTGTCAGAATATGTTATTAATTTATGAACATTAAATTTTCCAAATCGATAGAAGTTTCCTTTCCTCACATGAAATGCTAGTGCGTTTCTATCCTTACATTTTTTAGCACAAGCTATGGATTACATGATTTCTCATCAGTGAATTGTTATTTATTAAGTTGTCTTTGTGAGGGTATGTTTGGTGTATATAGTTAATTGAAAATTTTGTATTTTTTTGCTTGCTAGACACTGGTGGGTTGTTGAGTGATTTTAAAGCAAAATCCTAAGAATTAGGACGGAATTACAAAATTTAGATGGGGAGGTTGAAATGTAAAATGTGTAGTATGTAATAGCTGAAATTTGAATTCAAATCCTTATAGTTACAAAATTGAAATTTTAATCACTAAACTACAAAAAATACACATTTAATATTTTATGAGGCGGAAAAATTATATAAAACTTAAAAAAAAGACAATATAATTAAATTTTAATATGCATAATTAAAAAATTTAAAATCATAATGTTAAGTTCTGAAATGCTAGTATTTTGTCTTGTTTAATCTCTATTCAAAATGCTAACAATATTATTATTTGAGCCATAGTTAAAATAATTCTCATTTAATATCACAAATCTATTTATTTTGCTATCTCTTAACTCAGTTAAAATAAAAAGAAAAAAAATGGCTAAAGCAACAATTATGTAATCACAACCATAATAACAATATTCGCATTTTAGTCACGAATAAAACATTTTTGGGATTTCTGAACCGAACGGCAAATTATTCGTTTCACCGAATTATTTGCGAATAAAATGAGAATAAAACGAATTCTACGAATTATTTGCGAATAAAATGAATTTTACAAATTATTCTGAATCACAAATTTTTTATCCGCCAAATCGAATTCGAATAATTCATTCAGGAAAGTCATAAGCACGCCCTTTGACTCTTCTGACTTATGAGTGAATGAAGTCTCCCTTCCCCCTCGTCAAGAGATAGAAGAGAGACGAAGAAAAGAGCGATGGATTGGTGCAAGACTGTAGGAAAGACGCTATGGGCTTTTCTGACTTTCCCCATCGGTTTGCCTCTCATATGCATGCTACTTCTCCTTGCCACTCTGTGCGGCCTCACTGGGTAAGACTATTAATTTCAGGTTTCCATCTACACATGATGACAGTCACACCAAATCTTAATTGGCTCCAAATTAACTGAAAAGTTACATGGTCGTCTTAATTGGCTCCAAATCGAGATTTTTTTTAAGTGACTTTATTTTGGCTTAATTATTTTATATCATAGTTAATTCATGCTTTGGGTTCTTCGATCCTGTCATGACTTTTCCAAAGGGACCGGTAAACGCTGGAAACCAACTTGTTTCTGTGGAGGACTACTCAAATTACGTGGTGGACCATACACGATAATAGCAAAATAAATATCTATGGGGACCACTCAAACTACATGGTGGACTATATATGTTTTTAGATGTGGATTTTTTTTTTCTCCGTTCAATCTCATTCATATTTTTGACGATTTTTGAGGAATTTTGCGAATTTAAAACCACGAATGTTTTCTACACAATTTTCTCTTTCAAATGAAATCCATGATTATGTACTTTCGGACTCACGTCACACAAGTATTTATACTTCGACGTGCAAATATTTATACCTATACTTGCAAGTATTTTTTTACATATGACACTAGATGACGTCTGAAAGTGTTAATATCACGTACTGCAAATATTTATACCTATGCACTGAAGTATTTATACCTATGGGGTCCATTATTTTTTGTTAGAGGAAGGTTGACGCGGGACCATTGGAGAAGATTGATGTGGTGATACGGGATCCCCACTACTTCATTAGAGGAAGGTTGATACGAGGACAATTGGGAGACTAGAAAATGAATGATCATAACAAGTTACGCATTAAAATATTAATATATTATTTCCAAGTATTTATATTTATGAAGGTTGACACGGGAACGAATGCTAAGACTGGGAAATGGATGACCATATTATTAGTGAGGACCATAGAGGAAGAGTATTGCAGAGATTTTAAAATAATAATTAGTGGGGACCATATAATATTTTTTTAGAATAATAATTAGTGAGGACTATATAATATCTTTTTAGAATAATAATTAGTGGGACTATATAATATCTTTTTAGAATAATAATTAGTGGGACCATATAATATATTTTTAGAATAATAATTAGTGGTGACTATATAACTAGTGAGGACTATATATAGACATAATTTCTTTAAATGATGTGCGAAGATTTTTGAGGTACTGGAACGAGAATAATCAAATAATTATTCAAATCAATATTAACATTGTCCACATATTCCTTAATCATATATTTGTTCGATTCTGTACTAATAATTTTTTTAAGCACGAGATCGAGAGTTACAATTTTTAATTCACTCCCATGGCAAGCGCATCAAGTTTCGATTCTAAAATATTTCATACGAAAAATGATAATTTAACAAACTAGTTTCAAATATAATATTTAACTTGCACAATAATTTTGACGGTGCTTTGTGCAAATATTTTTGTGATAAAAATTTTATAACCTGTGAACAAATATTGACAGATGCTCAGCACGTTTTGGGCCTCTCCAAGTGTGAGTCTATATCCTCTGAGGTAACGGAATATTTATGTTTAGATTCAGTCCGTCTAATCAGAATTGGGGTAAATTTGGTCCGAACTGAAATATACTAGACTCCTGTAATATTCATGCGAATTCTGATCAGACGGTTCGGATCTAAACAAAAATATTATGTTACCTTAGGTGATATGAATTCTCCAAGTTTTGGCATTAAGGCTGTTATCTAATGTTCCAGACAAATGATATTACAGCTGCGGTAGTCGCTGTATGCAAGTAATAGTTACTGGTACAAGCTGGTACCGCCCTATACTAGCTCTAAGAGCAGTTTCATCTGGTAGAACAAAAATTAAAATCTCTCATTGCCCGAAGTTCAATTTTGGGTAATTAAATGTTTCATCGTGTGGTGATTGGCACAAATTAATTGGTATGGTTGTTTTGGAGGGGCAGGAACCCTGAGAAGCTGTGGCCACTGCAGCTGCGAGTCTTTCTACCTTTTTTCTATCGGTATTGAGGTCGATACCAGTTTAGTTCCCTACTCTTTTTATACATTGTTTTAAATACAATCCTACAATACGGTAAAAAAAGAAGAAGAAACATATAGGCATCCTTATAGTTATAGCTATTGACAAAGAATGAAACCATTTATTCACATATGAAGTTTGTAACTCAAATTTAAACTCATAACTCCAAAACACAATGAGTTTTATGAACTACAGTTCAAAACTTCTGAGATCCTAATATAGTTCATACAAGCAGAATTCTAAGATGTGTGGCGATCTATTACAGAAATTGACCGATTACAAGGCCGATGATAAAAAAGATACAGAACAATAAACCTAGTGTGATCCACCAGATCTGAGAAGACTGATGATTGGTCGACGATTGCTGAGATCCGTCTCCATTTGGTGTGTAACTGCTGTTACAAGGTGGCAATGGTAACCCGCAGAGACCCGAATTATTCTCAAATGCATATTCTGGAAATGTAACCAAAGAACCCTGCTGTGGTATGGGCCCGCTGAACCGGTTGTTCGACAAATCCAACCATGACAAGGACAAGGCTGAAAAGGAAGAAGGTATATTGCCTTCCAACATATTATGCGATAAATCGAGCCTCATTAAGCTAGCCATGCCTCCCAATTCTTGTGGCAATGATCCCATCAGGTGATTGTTCTCGAGATTCAAGGACAGTAAATTTTGCATTGTAAAAATCTCAGTTGGAATTTGGCCATCGAGCAAATTGTATGACAAATCAAATATAACCAATGATATGTTATTTCTAAGGACATAGCCAGTTTTGCGAATATAAGTCGGAGTATCTCCCATTAAATTACAACTTATACTCAGCACGCGCATCAGGTCGTTATAC
Source organism: Carex kokanica (assembly GCA_025461125.1). Lineage (NCBI taxonomy): Eukaryota > Viridiplantae > Streptophyta > Magnoliopsida > Poales > Cyperaceae > Carex > Carex kokanica. Next base: position 184,423 of record JAJGRX010000870.1, read on the forward strand.
CGGATCCCATCAAACTCCACAAAGAGTATCATACGGTGGCATAGCCTATTATCATTAATTTTCTTGCCGAAGTATCGCCATTCATCCATAATGCCAGGCACATATTTTCCAAATATTTTTGCCAAAGCAGGTGGAATGGACCCATTGAGTTGGTTGCTACTCAAATCTAATAATCTCAGGTGCTTACAGTCACCAAGCCCTAGTGGTATTGATCCAGTGAAGGAATTATTTCGAAGTATTAAAATCATAAGTTTTTCTAGCTTACCAATCGAAATGGGTATCGAGCCTGAAAGTTGGTTGCTTGCTAGAGAAATCCAGTTGAGGTTGGTGCAATTCGCGAACCTATCTGGTATTGTACCAGTTAGGCTATTGTAGTCCAAGACTAGGCTTTTAAGTGACTTGAGGGATGAGAGTGCAGTGGGTATCTCACCATTCAAGTTATTTTTCCACATTATAAGTTCCCTTAAGTTGAGGAGGGACCCTAGAGAACTGGGTATGAACCCAGAAAGCAAGTTCAAGCTCAAATCAAGTGAGATCAAGTTAGTACAGTTGCTTAGGGAATGAGGTATGGATCCGGTAAAATAGTTATCTTGTAAGTGTAACACTTTTAATCTAGAGATAATACTGGTGCACAAAGGTCGTGGTATCAAGCCCGAGAACTTGTTCGCGCTAAGATTCAATAACTCAAGACTTGTAAGCTTTGAAATAGATTTGGATAAACTACCATTGAAGTTATTAAATGCCAACTCTAGAATCTGGAGTCTGGTAATCGCAACCAGGGACCACATGGGAAATTCACCGGAAAAATTATTCATGGAGAGGCTCAAAGTGACGAGGTTCGTGCATACCTCTATGTCGGGCGGGGCCACACCAGTAAAATGGTTAGATGAGATGTTTAAATAAGTTAAATTTATACACCCTGAGAACGTACCTACTGGTACGGTACCAATGAGTTGATTGGAAGATAAGTCAAGATATTCCAAAAAGGTGCAATTGGTAATTTGTGGTACGGTGCCTTTAATGGTGTTATTGGAGAGGTCTAGATATTTGAGTAAGCTGTGTTTAGATAATAACCACTGGATATCTTCGTTGGTTGTAATCTTGTTGTCGGAGAGATCAAGGATCTTTAGGCGGCCAAGAACTGGAGAGGAATGATTAAAGGCCTGGCCAATGTAGTTATTGGAGAGGTTTAGTGACTGAAGAGAATGACATGAGGCTGCCAAAGAAGCTGTATTATAGACAGAGCCTTGAAGGTTGTTACTGGATAGGTCCAGTTCTTTGAGTTGCATGGTGCAGTTTGCAAGGGCTGAGATGGATCCAGCGAGATTGGTAGAATGGAGAGAGAGCGCTTCTAGCTTTCCTAGAGAGAGGATGTAAGCTGACACTGAACTGAAGTCTGCTCTGAGTGGCAGTCCTTGAATCGTCAGAGAGGACACGTGGCTTCCTTTACATGTTACGCCTTGAAATTCACACACTTCATGACTACGGTTCCAGTTGGATAACAAATTAGGATTTGGGAGAGAATTTTTGAAGGAAATTAGTAGATCAATTTCTCCGACCATAGCTGATAAACAGTTCAAAAAGAGAAGATTTAAAAGACAACACAGTACTGTAAGTGGAACCATTGTATGCTGCACTCCTTTTGTCATCTCTCCTATGCCCGTTATATATGGTTTTCCTCTTCTGGTACATTTCCGTTGCAAAGCTTCTATTTAAATAAAGATAGAGAGAATAATGGGGGGTGTGGGGCCAGGGGGGCTACTGTTTTCATGCGTAAGAAAATTGAGTTACAGATGGCGTGTAAAGTTCTCATGCGTTGTTAAATTTGTCCAGAACTAGTCAATAGACTCCTGTGAACAGTAAAACATAAAAATATCAGATTGCTAGTTAAAGAATAAAAGAAAGATTGCGGTCATTGTACACACAGTTGTTGATTAAGTCAGGCATCGAGAGTGTCCACTCAAAAATTCATGGCGCTTGTTTAGTCAAAGTGGGATCTAAAAATTCATGACGCTCGCGTGTCCGTGTCGTAACTATTAACGTGATGTAATTATCTTTCGAAAATTTAACATGACACGACACGTCACGCGAAAGATTTGGTCACGGCACAAGATCACGTGAGTCACGTGTAATTAAGAACGTTAGATCTTGATCGAATGGTGAATCTTGAATAAAATAACCTAAATTATGAAAAAAAATTAGTTAAACATGACTAAACGTGACCAATCACGTGTGGTCACATCATGCTTTGGTCATAGCGTGACTAACGTGTTGTGACTATTCACGTGCTATGACCATCATTTCAAATTTAGTCACGACATGACTAAGTTACGACATGATATATATTTAGATCTCTAATAGCATATCTCTTTTTTCTCCTGGCGAATTAGCGATTCTACTGAGTGGAAATAGCGAATCTGACCGCATTTTTTGTTCTTTAATTCTTTTACGCAAATAAGTATGGACTGATTTTCTTTTCCGCATAATTTTCTTCTACTTGACCGTGAATTAAATTCAAGGGTAGGCATTGTTTCCGTCCAAGAGTAGGCACAAGTATAAAATACCACTAGGTCAAAAAAAAAATTCGAATCCAGGGGTAGGCAAGGGCCTACCCCGGATCCACCTTGGGTCAGCCAATGCATATATGTGATTGAATCGCATGTTTTTTTGAATTAGAAGGGGCGAACTAGAAAATTTAGATAGGTGGACTGAAAAATAAAATGTAAAAATATATAATGTGTGAGTTGGAATTTGTATTCAAGTTATCTCATAATCTAATGAGCAATTTTAAATATATTCTAAGTAAACATTTGATATTTTATAAAAGAGGTTAAGATATATTGAAAACTTCAAGAAGAAAATAATTTAATTAAATTTTAATATACATAATTGAAAATTTTAGAATTATGGGGATACCTTAGCCTCCTCTCTAGAGTACACTAAGTAGCTCAGAAAAAGATATTTTTCTAAGTGTGAGATAGAAAATGGAATTATCTTTTTTTACGATGACCGGAACGCATTTGTTTTAAAATCGGATATGATGTTATCGAATAATTGAAATTCTAAATATTAGTGTTATCAAATAAAAATTTCTAGGATGCATGCTCACGGTTCACCCAATCATCCTCAACTTCTTGATCTCCTGTGGCGGGATATGATGCAACAGTTAACGTCAGCAGAGCGAGTCTTCAACGTCTCCAACAAATGATAAAAAAATAGTTTGAAAAAGTCATAACGGTAGGCCTAGGTTGAGACGTCAACATAATGTAATTAAGTTTGTGAAGGAAATGTTGCATAGTTCTTTACTTCTTTGACCTCATAAGATTTTGCAAGGAGCTAATTAATACTGAATTAGCGGATGATGTAGAGTTGCGTAGAAATATGTGATAGAAAATAAGAGGCTGGGTGGTGGGGTAACATACCTTATCTTTCAGGATCGGAGAATTTAACACTTTTTTTTCTACACGCTTCTATTATAATAAACAACATACCTTATCTTTGATCTCTTTGTTTGTCAGAATATGTTATTAAAAAAATTTCCAAATCGATAGAAGTACTAGTTCCTTTCCTCACATGAAATTCCTTTCCTCACATGAAATGCTAATGCGTTTCTATCATTATATTTTTTAGCACAAGATATGGATTACATGATTCTCATCAGTGAATTGTTAATTATTAAGTTGCCTTTGTTGGGGTATGTTTGGTAAATTACAGATGTTAAGATGGCCGAGTTTTTCTAAGGCGCCAGTTTCAGGTACTGGTCCGAAAGGGCATGGTTTCGAATCCCATTCTTAACAGGTTTAAAATCTTTTCATTTATTCATGCGTCCAGTGTTCGTAATCAACGACATGTGGTGAACTGCCCAATGTGAAAATTCTCATCTACTGGGTTATGTGTTGGTTGGATTCGGATAAGTTTTGACTTTCGTTGGATTTTTGGTTGGTTTTTTTTTTTATTGTAGTGACACTACAACAAGACAACCCTTCTGTGACCGTCCAAATCGGTCACAGAAGGGTAAGACGCCAGTCACAGAAGGGTTGTCCCGGTCACAGAAGGCCGAAATCGGTCATAGAAGGGTCGGTCGCAGTTGCTCCGTCGCTGATACCCACCTCGCTGTCGTCACCGGTCGCTGAAGGGTTAAAAATCGGTCGTAGATGACCCTATAGCGCCCGACAAGATCGGTCGCTGATGGTATATGTTGACATGGCTGGAAGACCATCAGAAACCGATTGAGCGGTCGCTGATGAGCCCATACTCGGTCGTAGAAGGGTAAGTTTTTTTTTTTTTGATATTTGCTGTTATTTTTCTTTTCTCCAGTTGGTACGAAATGTATCAAACAAAACTCAATCACACTTTTAGAACGGTACATATAACTGTATAAGGCTATGCAAAACATTTTCCTCACAAGACCAGAATCTGCAAAATACACGGGGCTTGAAACTAAGCTAAACATGATTTGAGGGGTAAGCATTGAATACACTAAAGCACATATTCATCAAGTGGCATTATTCCCCCTAGTTAGAACATTCAAAGGCCACTAACAAGAACAATCATGTTACGGTATATACAGACCAGACAAGCACTCAAGAGAGAAAAGGACTAATTAACAATTATAAACAGAGATATTACAATAAAAAGGCACCCAGAGTTGCCAATACTCACAAGTAATTAGTTTAAGCAAATAAGGCTAACTTCTATATTCCTTCAAATGACACCACACCTACTTTCTTCCCCACCGGAGCAAAATTTTAAACAAAAAGTACAAGATGTAAGGAGGCAGTTCTAAAACTACCATTTACATGAATATACTAAAAATTATAGGCTAGAAATATAATTAATCTGAACACAAACATTCAGCAGTCGCACCAAGTGGCAATTGATATTAGTTTGATACGTCTCCATTATGATACTGAAATAGCAAAATTACAGAAAACAAGGTCCAATCAGAAAAGAGACCAAAATGGAAGATATCTTTACAGCCAAGTTTAATTGTGTCTTCTGTTTGAAACAGGCTTTCATAACAGATCTAGTGTGTGTGGGTGTGTGGGGAGGAGGGGGGGGGTGCAGGGAAACAATTCCTTTACCAGGAGAATTGTGAAAATTGCAAAAGAAGAATTTATTAAATTTTGACTTAAATTTTATATGTACAGCCCAGGGTTTGGATCTTAAAACAGAGATGAAGTACAACAAAGAAAACTATAACAATAATCGCTATTGCTCATGAAGAGAATTTAGGAAAGAAGGATATATATATGTACCTGATGTTCCACAAAGTAGGTTCCCTGGGTGTAAGTTCAAAGAGAAAAGTATTCAATTACAAAGACCGAAACACGGTCCACCATAGACCAACAGGCCAAACATTCATGAAAAATGCATAATACATAATTAGGTAGAGAACAATAAAGTGACATGACTCAAATGTATGCCCCCCATGACAGATTCAAATGCATGTATCCTTAAAATTCATAATAGAAAAATTTAAACAAGCAAAATATAAAGAGGAGAATTTGTTCACCTGAGGTTGCATATAGGTCATTCCCTGGAGATAGCGACAGAAACACGAAGAAGGTGCTAAATATCAATTTATAAAAATAATATAAAAAAAATCTAAAAGTAGGCAGAAAGAGATAGAGCAAACCCCTTGAGAACTAGAGCTCGCTTGACCTCCTTCTTTCTTTTTTTTTGAGTAATCAATGAGGGTCTAGCCCACATTTCATTAACCATGATTGGTAAAAGTTTTTTTGGGTTTCTGAGTGAGAAACCCGGGTTACAAAAATGCACAAAAAGTTAAGAAAAAAAAAATGTAAGCGAACCTAGAAATGAGAAAGAAAATAGAAATATAGAACCGATAAACAACTACTTAAACCATCTCTAATTTCTTCCAGTTTGATCATGTCTGACTGCTCACAGCACTTGTACGACTCCTAACCGGTTAGTTGTACCGATCCTGAACTGTGTGATTATCTCCTATACCAATTGTGCCGTATCCTTGCTTGATTCCCTGAAGATACGATTGCATCTCTCTCCAATTACGAAATGTGCGATCAACAAAAGCTCTTTTGTGCTATCACTTACATTTGTTTCAATCAAGATCCGCACTCTGTCCTGTCCAGTACCTGTACCATAATACCCTGTAGTAGGTTCCTATACACTTGTTCACTAACCGGACATTCACTGAATAAGTGTCGCACTGTTTCGTCGTTTCTTCTACACATATAGCACATGCCAACAATATGAAATCCTTTTTCTCTCAAATTGTCAGTAGTGAGTATTCTATTGTGTAATAGCAACCATCCAAATGTTCTCATTCTCGGTGGTACCCGGATCCCCCAAATTTGATGAATATCCGATTGTATCTCCGGCGTGTACTCTATTGCCTTGTATGCCCCTTTTACTGTGAACCGTCCACTAGCCTCCGACTTCCATTTTGCATCATCTACCTGCAAATTCGGTACTGTTTGCTGCTGCAACAGATCCAGTCACACTTGCCTCAGCCCTGTCAGCTGCTGGTTTGCCCGTACTGACAGTACCTCCTTCTTTCTTAGAGCCATCTCCACCTTTGCCAGACACCTTAGTATCACCCTATAATAATATTCCATTTATAAATTTAGTTATGTACGTAATACCTCTAAATCTGAATTAAGAATTAAGAATGCATCTAAATTAAGAATAAAATATTTGTACTGCTGACAAAATTGCTCGATCGGTACTTGCATTTTGGCATAAATAATGGAGCAATAAAATAAGTTTACCCTTTGTTCTGTCATAATCAATTACCAGCTTAGAGAATTTTCCAACTTTTATCCTTTGTATTATTTTCCTTGTAAATAAGTCCCTAAACTAAAACTATGTACCAATAAACACAACAAGTTGGTACCGACCGATACCAGTGTTTGGAGGGTCAGAGATACATACTAACTTGGAATAGCACCATAAAGGTATTGCTTGCTTGATTTTTCAAAAACTATGTACCAGTAAATCCACATTACCAGTAAACCCACATTAATTTCATTTTCCATTCAGAGTAGGAATTGCTTGCTTGATTTTTCAAAAGTTACCAAGTCCTAAATCGAATTAAAAAGATATAGGACAGAAATAAAAAAGCCCTACTCTGAGAGAGAGAGAGATTGTACCAGAGAGAGAGAGAGTTGCTGGTCGGGGTCGGTCGGTAGCGGGGTCGAGCGGCCGAGGATCGGGCGGCAGCAGCGGTGGCCAGCAGAGAGGAGAGGTCAGGCGGCAGCGGGGTCGGCCTGATCAGCTCCGAGATCGGGCGGAGAGGTCGGGCGAGTCGGGGGCGGCCGGCGTTTTTCTTTTTTTCTCGCTAAACCTAAAACGCGGGAGGAGACAGAGAGAAGAAAAACTCGCGCAGGTTTTTTCTAGGAGGCACCCTTCTGCGACCGGGCCAAATCGGGCGCTTAAGGCTGTGGGCGCCGATCTCGAAAGAGTTCGTCTCCGATGCATTTAATTTTATTTTTTTGTTTTTTGGGGGGTCTTCAGCGACCGGCGACAGAACCGGTCTCTGATACCGGTCGCTGAAGACAAGTTTTGTTGTAGTACTGTGACATCGCCGAAGCATACTATTCTTCTTGTTTTCTTTCGTTTTTGTAGTTCAAAATATATATGTTTGAAAAATGTTGTCTATATAAACATCAACTTAATTTGAATAATATATATGATCTGAAAATTCTCATCTAATGGGTTATGAGTTGGTTGAATTCGGATAAGTTTTGACTTACGATCATCGTTGGATTTTTGGTTGGGTTAGTTTTTTTATTGTAGTGACATCGCCGAAGCATATTATTCTTCTTGTTTTCTTTTCGTTTTTGTAGTTCAAAATATATATGTTTGAAAAATGCTGTCTATATAAACATCAACTTAATTTGAATAATATATATGATCTGAACTAGTTAACCACATCTCACAAATGGTCTAGATTGATGACTTTAATATAGATTTGACAAACATATAAAATTAAATGAAGTACAATCATTGATCTATTAGTCCTGGCTTGAGAAACAAGTACAATTAAATGAAGCTAATAACTCTCTATAAATTAAACGGCTACTTCCTCCAGACCAAGGCAAACAATCCAAAAAGTTCTGAAAAAAAAAACAGAGAGAGACAGAAGTTCCATAAACATGGCAACACCAAAGGAGGTCAAACTTTATGGAGCTGTAATCAGCGGCACCTGCACCTTGGTGCACCACGCACTCCGACTTAAAGGCGTGGCATATGACTATGTGGAAGTTGATCTGAAGAACAAGAGTGAAGAGTTTCTCAAGCTGCACCCGGTGCACAAGAAAGTGCCGGTTCTAGTGGTCGACGGGAAACCGATCCCCGAATCACTAGTTATATTACAATATGTGGATGAGACCTGGAAGGAGCCTCCTTTATTGCCTCAAGATTCTTACTTAAGATCTAAAGTTCGGTTTTGGGCTGATTTTATCTACCAAAAGGTAATACAACTCCAATTTTAGCAAGAGTTTGATTTGGATTTAATTAGATTTTTCTTTATAAAAATGATTCTATATAATTATCAGAAGAATAAAAGAGAACTCAGTGTCCCTTACTTATAGGCTTGTGTTTCTTTTACTTCTTATACTCTTACTAAAAAATATTGGATCTTTCACCTAAAAGAAACAAAAGGTATGACGAATTAAATTTCCTGATCCTCATTGATTATACCACAGATGGTGCCAGTAACCTACGCCATTAGATCAACCGAGGGGGAGGCACAGAATAAAGCAGTTGAAGAATTTATCGGCCACATCAAAACTCTAGAAGACGGCATTAACAAGGATGTCCACGTGCCCGGCCCGTTCATCCATGGGGAGGAGCCCGGCCTGTTGGATGTAATCCTTGGGCCCTTTAAGAACTGGCTCCAACAAATCGAACAAATGCTTGCCGGCGTGAAGCTGTTGGATAAGGAGCACATCCCGCTCTTGTGCTCCTTAACGGATGCTTATATAGAGCTTGCTGTAGTTAAGGACACAGAATTGATGCTGAGTCAGTATGCGCATGCGTGACTTTACGTTCGATTGATGATTAGTTGTTTCTTTTCTACAGGAGTATTAGCAAATAATCTGTTCTTGTGTTTTGTGATGAATAAAAGAGTTTTTTTCTTTGGAAATTATATATACTCTTTAACCAAAATCCATATCTCACAAGCAAAATCATAATAGACTTACATGTTACATCTCAAATTAAATACTTTATTGAGAAATATGTATACAAATAAAGTTACGAAAATTCAAAAATAACAAAAGGTAAAATACATCCAGACTCTGCTGCCACCACCAACACTCCCCTCTGTTAAATCCTCACTGGAATAACATTAGTGTTCCTTCCTCCATAACACATCAGCATTTTCCAGTTATAGTACCAGTAATAGTTGACCAATCAGGTGTTAGACATAATCTTAAGATTTTTTTTTTTAAATAGAATTACTCTAAATTCTTTTAACCAAATCAGCCTTGAGTATTTGGATTTTAGGAAAATAGCCTCCACCGATCCCTAGGACCGGTGGAGCAAAAAAACACAAACTACACCGGTCCTAGGGACCGGTGGAGTCTGTTTTTTGCCAGGCACTAGTGTCGCCACAGAAAATCCCGCACAATGCTCCACCGATCCCTAGAACCGGTGAGGCTTGATTTCGCGATTTCAAACCGACGCGGCTCCCCTTCTCTGTCTCTCCCTTTCCTCTCCACCATTACTCCTTTTCTTCTTCCGAACTCAATTTTTTTTTCTTTTATCCTCTCAATTTACTCAATCATTTCTCCATCCAATTGTTTTAAAATTTCTGAATCGTCTAAGAGAGTTAGAAACTCTTCAGATCTACAATTTTGACAAGGTAAATATCCCTCTTTTTATAATTTTTTATTTTAGCCGAATTAAATTGAATAATTAATTTAATTTAGTTTGTTTAGCATATTTAGATTGTTTTTGTGAAATATAGTGTTAAATTAGTATTTGGTGCAATTTAGTGTTGATTTGAAGTATATTTAGTAATTTAATGGTAATGTAGTGTAATTTGGAGTTCATTTGATGTTAATTTAGTGTAATGTAGTGTTAATGTAGTGTTAATTTAGAGTTTATTTGATGTTAATTTAGTGTAATGTAGTGTTAATTTAGAGTTTATTTGATGTTAATTTAGTGTAATTTGGTATATATGTATAAATTTGTGTAATTAAATGTTCATGTAGTATAATGTAACTTTTTAGTAATTTGTATTATAATTTTTGTAAAATTAGATAAATGTGTGATGACTCTCATGAAGTTTAAAATTAGATAAAATTATAAATGTGTAAAATTAGTAATATGTAGTATAAATTTGTGTAATTAAGTGTTCATGAAGTTTATTATTAAAATCAAAATTAGATGATATGTTATTTACATGTAGTTAAATTTTGATTATTGTAGCCATATACTTGAAAAAATATTTGTTTATATAATTATGTGTGATGACTCTCATCAGTTGCAAAAATATCTGTTTATCAAATTTTCTAACAAAGTCAATGGATAATATGGATTATCCGGAGTTGTTGAAATTAGCACCACAGAACCACAGGCATGGGAAGTTCGTGATATGGTAATTTTGATTATATTTATTAATTATTTGTTGAAAATAAATATTATATGAAGTATTTGAAGGGTTTATAATGTTTTAATTCTTTTTGGCAGCCTACCTCTTCATTGCAGGTAAATTCACATCAGACTAGTATTGCTTACAACAGTCGGATGGACGATGCTTTGAAGAGGTTAGGGTTGTATCAAATTGCTCGCCTTAATGATTGCAAGATTGATCCGCATTTGATTACTGCTCTGGTTGAGAGGTGGAGGCCGAAGACCAATACATTTCATCTACCTGTCGGTGAGGTGACAGTGACGTTGGAAGATGCTGCATGTCTATGGGGCTTATCGATTAAGGGTAATTAATAATCAGAAGTTGTTTATCGGTTAATTTAATTAACTATTTATAAAAAATAAATTGTTATTGTATAATTGTTTTAATTTGCAGGTGACGCAATTACTGGCACCAGCGATACTGATTGGGACCCATACTTAGAGTTTGATCTAGGGGGCTGATCCGGCTATTTTTTACAATCCCCTCCATCAGACAATGCCATACAAATATAGGATTTATAATCCTAACACTGAGAAAGAACGATTGTCCGTCTCTGCTTATGCGCTTAGACTGAAATGGTTGCGAGCGCAATTTAGTTTACCCTTAGAAGCTTGGCACAATGATGAGACAGTTGCACGGTACACCCGAGGTTTTTGTATGGATTTATTCGGGTCGGTTATGTTTCCAGATTCAAGTGCGGATGGAGTCCCTGCGATGTACTTGCAATTCATCACTGATCCAGAGACTACACTAGAATACAATTGGGGAGGTGCTGTACTTGCACATCTCTATCGAGAGTTGCCACGTGCTGCCACGTGGGGGCAGACACGATAGCGGGTCCGATGTTGCAAGCTGTAATATGGGCTTACATAGTCGTTAGGATTTAGCCTCCTCACGAAACAAACTGCAAGAACATGGTTACAAGGGATTCCTGTTAATTGAGGTCTCCGACACACACATGTAGGCATCCCTTCTGGAGGGAAGGTAACATCGTACTTCACTTCGCCTCGAGCACCTTTCAATAAAAAAATAATATTTACATCAAATGTATTACATAGAAATTAAATAATTAGATTTATCGAATTATTGACTTACTGTCTCGAGAATTCCCTTTGTATCAATAACCTCATAGTTGTTATGGCCATAATACATCGGTCTTACATTATGTTTCCTTGCTTTCTTATTACGACGATGTAAAAGTAGTGTAATGTTCAACGAAAAATCCAATCCCGTTACCTCCCATCCAATCGCGGCCTCCCGCCTATTTACAAACCAGTCGACGCACTTATAAAAGGTCTTATCAACAATTGCACACACGGGTAGTTGCCTGGCAATCCTAAATACACTGTTTAGTACCTCAGAGCCATTACTTGTCATTATACCCCATCGATTGAGGAATCCATCATGCACTTGTGCCCACTTATGCAGAGCCAAAGGCTCTGCATCAGAGTTGCGGAGCCGTTTACCAAATTTCATAATGTAGTCATGTACGGCTGCATCTCTTTGCCTAATCATCTCCATCCCCTCTTCAAATCTCCAGATTTTTTTCTTCTCAACAAATTTCTTGAATACCTTTTTGATCCACTTTTCAGGGTATTTTTTCCAAATATTTTCACAATTATGCTGTGAACACAGTCGGTGGACAGCTTCACCAGTTTTCTCACACCATCCCAGATTAGGAGCCTCAAACACCCCTCGTATACCAAGGTGCTGGTCCGAAATAACACATATTTTTCCTGGCCCGACAACATTGATACGCAACCAATTCATAAACCAACCCCAATTTTCTATAGACTCTTTTTCACAAATTGCAAATGCAAGTGGCAAGAGTTGTTGCTCTGCATCGTAAGCACAAGCCATAAAAAGTTTACCCTTGTATCTTCCGGATAAGAACCCGGCATCAACACTGATAACGGGTCGAAGATGAGGCCATGCTGCAATGCATGCCCCAAATGCCCATGCAATTCGGTTGAAAATATCGATATTAAACTCGGTTGATGGTTCATGCTCTATTAGGTACTGTGTACCTGGATTAGATGCTTTGATGGCACCCAAAAGCGATGGCAGCAACTCGTAAGACTTCTCCCAGCTCTCAAACAAGTCCGCAATTGTAAGTTCCCTACCTCTCCACAACTTGTTATACGAGGGCACTACTGTGTCAAATTTAACTTTAACCAGATGCTTGACCATTTTCATGCTTAACTCCAGATCATCTTTCAAAGCCGGTTTAATAACATCAGCAATTACTCTGGCAGTCATTTGATGACTATCCAACTTTTCAGCACTTCCAAAACATGTGTGGATAAACGGGTTGGTGGAAATTGTCCATGCACCTGTTGGTACTACAATTGCATACAATTTCCATTGGCATTTGGAAGATTTACATTTAACTCTATACTTAGTTTTGCTGTTGTTTAGCACGACTAACTCTGTATTTTTTGGTAGATTAAAATCAACAAGTTCTGCTATTAGTTTGGCTTTGGATTCAAACATTTGACCTTCAGCAAATTTTTCATCTAACCTGGGGAGGTTCGCAAAAAATACACGATCCGCGTATGGCATTGGCAATTCATCGTGGAATGATGAACATGGATGCTTAAGTCCTCGATTGAGGAATGGGATCGACTTGTGCCAATCCTTCAATATTTCTTGGGCGTTCATTTCAGCCTCCGCCTCGTCCATATCTGCGTCCCATGCTTCAGCCGAATCGTCATCATCAAAAGAACTTGTATCAGATTCTGTGTCTTTTTCTGATTGCTCACAAGGGTCATCACCGGCCTGAACTGGATGTGTGTAGGTGTGTACAGGTGCACTGCCCGAGTCAGGATGAAAGCCGGTCTGAACCGACGGTGTGTTACTACCTCCAGGCAAACTATCTGGACACGGATCATAACTGCTTTAGTTTCTACCTTGGTGCGCCTCAGCTACCAATTCTATAACCTTAAATCCAGACACTTGAGCTACTGTTTGTTTAATGACATCCCAAGTTTCCTCATTTTCTATTCGAAATAATGAGAAATGGTACGATCCGGGATGTGCTGTGTTCATACGTACCCTGATTGTCAATTTAACTCGACTCGGAAGCAATTCAAGTCCAACGTATATTTGCCGTCTTATAATAGCAAAACTGGTAGAATCAGATACGGTAAAGGTAAATGCAGCCCCTATATCATAACTAACACCTGTTGAAGTGCTTTGGAGGATACCACCGTAATACACATTGATCAATAGAAGTGATATTTTGCTGAACAAAAATCAAACACTAAATTAACTCCAAATATTTTTCAATTTTACAACACTAAATATAAACATATTTTAAAAAAAAAAACTCACAATATTAATCAGAAGACAATGTTGAGTACAATGGTGGTGGCGATCTGTTCATACGGCAACTCCTCTATTGAACTTGAAAAAAACGAAATAAGGAAAGAAAGAAGAAAGAAGAAAGAAGGAGGCTGGGAAGAGAAGAAGAAAGAAGAAGAATGGTGCGGCTCAGGAAGAAAAACCCTAAATCTACACCGATCCACAGAACCAGTGGAGCTTTTTTCTCGGATTTTTGTAGCTACACCGATCCTGTGGATCGGTGGAGGTCTTTTTTCAAATTTTTTGCAGCTACACCGATCCACAGGATCGGTGCAGGTATTTTCCCGTGTGGTCTTTCGTGTGGTCGCTGTGGCTGGCGCATAAAGGGCTCCACCGGTCCCTAGGACCGGTGTGGTCTGTGTTTTTTTTGCTCCACCAGTCCTAGGGATCGGTGGAGGCTATTTTCCTAAAATCCAAATACTCAAGGCTGGTTTGATTAAAATAATTTAGAGCAATTCTATTTAAAAATAATAATCTAAATTTATGGTAGAGAGAAGAGAGACAATGCAAACTCAAAATATATTTCTTATATTAAAACAAGAGTATAAGAGACTTCTATTACACGGCTTTCATACTCTACTCATACACTATTTTCTAGACCTTTCATAAAAGCTACAAAATATTAAAATACAACAAGAGAATTTCAATTTGATTACTACTTTTATGTCGGCAATTAACAAACATGATTTTGAAGACTTTTGACTTCTCATTTGTTTATCCAAAAATGGAGTCGGTGCAATTAAGTTTACATTTCAACATCAGGCCCATCCAATCTACAATTTTAAATGGATAAAGGATCGCTGGCAGAACATTGAGGGTTCTGTTGACCCCAGTCTAGTCTTGTATTTATAGAAATGTAGTTGATTTTCTATGAGCGACTCTCCGTAGTCAGTAAACACAGCAACAACACGAGCTAAGATAATATGATTTTTGTGACCCCTGTTGTACCATCTCATCTCGTTTTCGTCTTAATTTTTCCCTCTAATAATGTGTGAAAATAGATTTTTTCTGGACTGATAATTGCAATCAGTGTTATTGCTACGAGTAGACTATTCATTATTTTCCACTATTAATGACAGATTATTAGGTCACTTGTACAGTTTGGTAAACACTTATTATGAATGTGAGGACATTTTTTTCTTAAAGAATTGACGACTTGATCGTACGACATATCAACAATCCAGACTTATCTCGTATGTTATTAATTTATTTATTTAACAATTTATTTCATTTGAGAGAGGGTGGGAAATAAATTCGGTACTATTGGATCTTAATTTATTGGGAGAATTTCATATATACCACTCAAAAACTGTGAAATTACATATTTATCATTCAAATTTCTATAATTACATATTTACCATCTAAAAATCTAATAACTCACATATTTACCCAATCAATCAAAATCTTAGATTAATTAGAGATTAATTAAGTTTAATATTATAAAGAATATAATTAATACTTGGATTAGTCCCTTCCTCTTCTACGTACTGGGCGAATTTCTTAAGTGGTCTTTTGCTAATCACGTACCTAAGAACCCTTAGAAGTGCCATGGTTTCAACATGAAACGGATCTGCAGCACAATACAAAGGCTGTATAAAGGAGAGGATATAAAAGAGAACGTATTTAAGGAGAGAAAGAGAGGGTGCTAAGTTAATCCTTAATTAATTATAGTTTTAAGAATATTAAGCATAATTAATGTTAATTTTGGGTATATTTGATATATACTAAAGTTATATTGGGTAAATATGTGAGTTATTAGATTATTAGATGGTAAATACGTAATTATAGAAATTTGAATGGTAAATACGTAATTTCATAGTTTTTGAGTGATATATATGAAATTCTCCCTAATTTATTTCCCACTCTCTCTCATCCTTTTTGGGATCCAATAGTTCCGAATTTATGTGGTCTGTTGTGTTTCAGTGGTATTTCTTGTGTTCCTGTGGTGGCTGGATGACTGTCCAGTCGGCACCCTTAGCGTCCACTTCAGAGTGGACCCCACGCACCCTTAGCGTCAAGAGCTCGGGCCCGATGCTATCTCTTTACCCAATTTGCAAAAGTTCTAGGGACAAAAGGAACTTTTTCTGCATTTTTTTAAGTATTTGGTCACAGTCAATAGTCAATCGGTTGACCGATATTTTTAAAAATATCCTGAGTTAATTACAGATTAATAAATATGCCCACGGTTGTCTAAGAATTTTAAATATGTCCAAACCGGTCATTTAATGGCCGGTCCCACAACTTTTTTTTTTTTAGGGGAACCGGCTATTAAATGGCCGGTCCCCCATTTAAAATTTTTTTTTTAAGAGACAAATAGATAAAATGCTGAAATCTAACACTAAAAAATCGAATAGATTTTTTAATATTTGTTATATTACTTTTTTGATAGCATATTTATACTAAAATACGTTAAATTACTTGAAATTTTGTTAATTTATGTTGATTGATACTAAATTATTTTAAATTATGTTAACTTTTTTTAAGAGACAAATAGCTGAAATGCTGAAATATAACACTAAAAAATCGAATTGTTTTTTAAAATATTTGGTAGATTACATTTTTGATATATAATTAGCATATTTATACTAAAAGACGCTAAATTACTTGAAATTATGTTAATTTATCCTGAATTACACTAAATTACTTGAAATTACAATAATTATGTAGAATTATGCTAAAATACGATAAATTACGCTAAATTACGTATGAATAGGGATGATATCTTCACTAAGAAGGCGAAAAAACGACGACGAAACTTCAAACGGCCATAAAACGGCGCTCGAGTGTCCGATTTCAGTAAATGACCACTTTTCGAAAAACTTGCAAAAATACGCATGCGTCCGAACTGGCTATGCCAGATTTCCAAATGCAGAATCGCCAAAAACAAAGGGAAGAGCCTCAAAACTTCAGTTGAAGTTTCCGATTAAGATTTTCATTTCTATTCTCCAATCTACGTAGCTCAGTAAATTAATTATATTATGAACTTGTAGAATACAAATTTTTATTATTTTTGGAATTTTTTTACTATTTTTTATGATTTATGAAAGATGGAACAAAATCGGACTTATTCATACATAATTTAGCTTAATTTATCGTATTTTAGCATAATTCTACATAACTATTGTAATTTAAAGTAATTTAGTATAAATCAACATAAATTAACATAATTTGAAGTAATTTAGCGTATTTTAGTATAAATATGCTAATTATATATCAAAAAAGTAATCTAACAAATATTTAAAAAAAATTTGATTTGTTAGTGTTATATTTCAGCATTTTAGCTATTTGTCTCTTAAAAAAAATTAACATAATTTCAAGTAATTTAGTGTAAATCAGCATAAATTAATGTAATTTGACAAAGGAATTTAGCGTAATTTGACAAAGGTATTTTAGTATAAATATGCTATCAAAAAAGTAATTTGACAAAGGGAAAAAAATTCGATTTTTTAGTGTTATATTTCATCATTTTATCTATTTGTCTTTTAAAATAAAAATAAAAAACATTTAATGGCCGGTCGGGCTTTTTAATCGGGACCGGCCATTAAATGGTCGATTTGGACATATTTAAAATTCCGAGCGAACCGTGCACAAATTTATTAATCTCTAATTAACTTAGGGTATTTTTAAAAATCTCGGATCGGGTGAAGTATTATAATATACTTATTCATTATCTATTAAGCTAACAAAAATAATCTTTACTATATTCATATCCGATAATAATTCTCTATAAAACGACTGCTTCCTTCTTCGGACCCAGGCAATCCCACCCAAAACAGTGAGAGAGAAGTTCAGTAAACATGGCAACACCAAAGGAGGTCAAACTTTATGGAGCTGCAATCAGCGGATACTGCACCATGGTGCACCACGCGCTCCGACTTAAAGGCGTGGCGTACGACTATGTGGAAGTTGATCTGAAGAACAAGAGTGAAGAGTTTCTCAAGCTGCACCCGGTGCACAAGAAAGTGCCGATTCTAGTGGTCGATGGGAAACCGATCCCTGAATCACTAGTTATATTGCAGTATGTGGATGAGACATGGAAGGAGCCTCCTTTATTGCCCCAAGATTCTTACTTAAGATCCAAAGTTCGGTTTTGGGCTGATTTTATCTACCAAAAGGTAATACAACTCCAATTTTAGCAACAGTTTGATTTGGATTTAATTATCAGAAGAATTAATAAAAGAGACTCAAATAGTATCCCTTTCCTCATAGATCTTTTGTTTTAGTCCAAACTAGTACCCTTTTTGTTAAACTATTAAGATTTGTGTTTTTAAAATTTTTACAATTTTACTATATTATTTTGGATCTTTCACCTAAAGAACAAAAGATTAAAATATGACGAATTAAATTTCCTGATCCTAATTGATAATACCCCAGGCGCCGGTAACCTACGCCATTAGATCAACCGAGGGGGAGGCACAGAATAGAGCAGTTGAAGAATTTCTTAGCCACCTTAAAACTCTAGAAGACGGCATTAACAAGGACGTCCACGTGCACGGCCCGTTCATCCATGGGGAGCAGCCAGGGATATTGGATGTAATCCTCGGGCCGCGTAAAACTGGGTTTCAACGTCTTGAACAAATGCTTGCCGGCGTGAAGCTGTTTGATAAGGACCTGACCCCGCTCTTGTGCTCCTACATGGATGCTTATACAGAGCTTGCTGTAGTTAAGGACACAGAACTGATGCTGAGTCAGTATGCGCATGCGTGACCTCAGCTCCATTGATGCTTAGTTGTTTTTTTTCTATAGTATTTGTAAATAATCTGTTCTTGTGTTTTGTGATGAATAAAAGAGTTTTCTTTTTTAAATAATACTCTTTAACCAAAATCCATATCTCACACAGGCAAAATTAGAATAGACGTAAATCCCAGATTAAGTACTTTTTTGAGAAATGTATATAAATAAAGACATTTTTGAGAGAAGATGTCCAAGTAGAACAGTTAAATCAAGACACCTTACAATACGTATATGAGTTTAATGTATCAGAAAAATAGTTACCAAAAACGATATATGACAAAAGAGAAAGTACCTCCAACCCCTTTAGCCACCACCAACACTCTGTTGCCTCTGTTCAATGTAGATTGGTGTTCCTCCCTCCATAACGCATCAGCATTCCAGTTATGGTACCAGTAACAGTTAAACCATCCGGGACAAATATATCTACAATTGTAAATGGATGATTGATCGACGGTGGCACATGAAGGGATGTGGTTCAGTTGACCCATGATATTTTGCGAAAAAGGAAGATATAGTGCCACATGGGTTGTGTGATGGGTGACAATTGCCCCATCGAGTCGGCTGTCCATCTCTTGTTCCTATGTCCTTACGCTTCACATGTCTGGTGGTTGCTTTCAAGGAAATTGGGATGCAAACTTATGATACCGAATGCAAATGTTCAGGAAATCTGGTTATCATCATTGACTGAGGTACGAACAGCGTGTCGGGTAAGTGACCGAACCTGGATGTGTTGGTTCCTGAGTGCAGTGTGGGGGATTTGGATAAAAAGGAACGCAAGGATATTTAGAGGGACATTAACCCCTCCAAAAATTCTGGTTGACAAAATCGCGCAGGAGAGTGAGTTGTGGTTGTAGAAGGGAAAGAATGGTACCAGTATATGATTGCTGTTTATTCATGATTGCATACGATGTAATGTTTCTGTTTTCTTATTTTCTAGTTTTAGTTTAGCTTGATTGGAGTAGGGGCATGTATTGTATGGTTCATGAACTGTATGATGAGCAAGCTGTAATTATTTTTTATCAATGAAAACCTTGGCAGCATCTGCCAAGTTTCTCAAAAAAAAAAAAAAAAAAAAAAAAAAGCCCTCATAGTTAGTCAACACAGCAACACCAGAGCTAAGATAATTTACTTTATGTGCCCCCTGTGGCTATCATCTCATCTCGTTTTTGTCTTAATTTTCCCCACTGGTAATGTGTGGAAATAGATTTTTTAAGGACTGATAGCAACACTACGAGTAGTAAATGATGTGGTGGAAACTATTCATTATTTTCCACCATTAATGACAGATTATTAGGCCACTTGTACAGTTAGGTAATGTCTGATTACTGAGGTGAAATTAGTCTCCTCCATAATTTTTTTCTTCCCATTTCCCCATTTTTGTTATTGTCCTATGTCTTGACGGTTGAAATCATTATTATGATGCAAATCTATATTTGCAAATTATTTTGTTATGTAAATAATTTAGTTATTGTCCCATTTTTTTGTTATTGTCCCATTTTTTAGTTATTTGCAAATTATGTTTTTGTTATTGTCCCATTTTTTAAGGACTGATGCAAATCCATTTATAAATTTAGTTATGTACGTAATACCTCTAAATCTGAATTAAGAATTAAGAATGCATCTAAATTAAGAATAAAATATTTGTACTGCTATGGACAAAATTGCCTCATCGGTACTTGCACTTTGGCATAAATAATGGAGCAATAAAAGAAGTTTACCCTTTGTTCTGTCATAATCAATTACCAACTTAGAGAATTTTCCAACTTTTACCCTTTGTATTATTTTCCTTGTAAATAAGTCCCTAAAACTATGTACCAGTAAACACAACAAGTTGGTACCGACCGGTACCAGTGTTTGGAGGGTCAGAGATACTCTCATACTAACTTGGAATAGCACCATAAAGGTATTGCTTGCTTGATTTTTCAAAAACTATGTACCAGTAAACCCACATTAATTCTATTTTCCATTCAGAGTAGGAATTGCTTGCTTGATTTTTCAAAAGTTACCAAGTCCTAAATCGAATTAAAAAAGATATAGGACAGAAATAAAAAAGCCCTACTCTGAGAGAGAGAGAGATTGTACCAGAGAGAGAGAGAGAGAGAGTTGTTGGTCGGGGTCGGTCGGCAGCGGGGTCGGGCGGCTGAGGATCGGGCGGCAGCAGCGGTGGCCAGCAGAGAGGAGAGGTCGGGCGGTAGTGGGGTCGGCCTGATCAGCGCCGGGGATAGGGCGGAGGGGTCGGGCGAGTCGGGGGCGGCCGGCATTTTTTTTCTCGCTAAACCTAAAACGCGGGAGGAGACAGAGAGAAGAAAAACTCGCACAGGTTTTTTCTAGGAGGCACCCTTCTGCGACCGGGCCAAATCTGTCGCTTAAGGCTGTGGGCGCCGATCTCTGAAGAGTTCGTCTCCGATGCATTTAATTTTGTTTTTTGTTTTTTGGGGTGTCTTCAGCGACCGGCGACAGGACCGGTCTCTGAAGACAAGTTTTGTTGTAGTACTGTGACATCGCCGAAGCATACTATTCTTCTTGTTTTCTTTCGTTTTTGTAGTTCAAAATATATATGTTTGAAAAATGCTGTCTATATAAACATCAACTTAATTTGAATAATATATATGATCTGAAAATTCTCATCTAATGGGTTATGGGTTGGTTGAATTCTGATAAGTTTTGACTTTCGATCATCATTGGATTTTTGGTTGGGTTAGATTTTTTATTGTAGTGACATCGCCGAAGCATACTATTCTTCTTGTTTTCTTTTCGTTTTTGTAGTTCAAAATATATATGTTTGAAAAATGTTGTCTATATAAACATCAACTTAATTTGAATAATATATATGATCTGAACTAGTTAACCACATCTCACAAATGGTCTAGATTGATGACTTTAATATAGATTTGACAAACATATAAAATTAAATGAAGTACAATCATTGATCTATTAGTCCTGGCTTGAGAAACAAGTACAATTAAATGAAGCTAATAACTCTCTATAAATTAAACGGCTACTTCCTCCAGACCAAGGCAAACAATCCAAAAAGTTCTGAAACAAAAAAAAAAAAAAACAGAGAGAGACAGAAGTTCCATAAACATGGCAACACCAAAGGAGGTCAAACTTTTTGGAAATACACTCAGCGGCATCTGCACCTTGGTGCACCACGCACTCCGACTTAAAGGCGTGGCATACGACTATGTGGAAGTTGATCTGAAGAACAAGAGTGAAGAGTTTCTCAAGCTGCACCCAGTGCACAAGAAAGTGCCGGTTCTAGTGGTCGACGGGAAACCGATCCCCGAATCACTAGTCATATTACAATATGTGGATGAGACTTGGAAGGAGCCTCCTTTATTGCCCCAAGATTCTTACTTAAGATCCAAAGTTCGGTTTTGGGCTGATTTTATCTACCAAAAGGTAATACAACTCCAATTTTAGCAAGAGTTTGATTTGGATTTAATTAGATTTTTCTTTATAAAAATGATTCTATATAATTATCAGAAGAATGAAAGAGAACTCAGTGTCCCTTCCTCATAGGCTTTTGTGTCTTTTACTTCTTATACTCTTACTAAAAAATACTGGATCTTTCACCTAAAAGAAACAAAAGGTATGACGAATTAAATTTCCTGATCCTCATTGATGATACCACAGATGGTGCCAGTAACCTACGCCATTGGATCAACCGAGGGGGAGGCACAGAATAAAGCAGTTGAAGAATTTCTCGGCCACATCAAAACTCTAGAAGACGGCATTAACAAGGATGTCCACGTGCCCGGCCCGTTCATCCATGGGGAGGAGCCCGGCCTGTTGGATGTAATCCTTGGGCCGTTTAAGAACTGGCTCCAACAAATCGAACAAATGCTTGCCGGCGTGAAGCTGTTGGATAAGGAGCACATCCCGCTCTTGTGCTCCTTAACGGATGCTTATAGAGCTTGCTGTAGTTAAGGACACAGAATTGATGCTGAGTCAGTATGCGCATGCGTGACTTTACGTTCGATTGATGATTAGTTGTTTTTTTTCTACAGGAGTATTAGCAAATAATCTGTTCTTGTGTTTTGTGATGAATAAAAGAGTTTTTTTCTTTGAAAATTATATATACTCTTTAACCAAAATCCATATCTCACAGGCAAAATCATAATAGACTTACATGTTACATCTCAAATTAAATACTTTATTGAGAAATATGTATACAAATAAAGTTACCAAAATTGAAAAATAACAAAAGGTAAAATACATCCAGACTCTGCTGCCACCACCAACACTCCCCTCTGTTAAATCCTCACTGGAATAACATTAGTGTTCCTTCCTCCATAACACATCAGCATTTTCCAGTTATAGTACCAGTAACAGTTGACCAATCAGGTGTTAGACATAATCTTAAGATTTTTTTTTTAAAATAGAATTACTCTAAATTCTTTTAACCAAAATAGCCTCCACC
Source organism: Carex kokanica (assembly GCA_025461125.1). Taxonomy (NCBI): domain Eukaryota; kingdom Viridiplantae; phylum Streptophyta; class Magnoliopsida; order Poales; family Cyperaceae; genus Carex; species Carex kokanica. Next base: position 207,567 of record JAJGRX010000870.1, read on the forward strand.
GATCCCTAGGACCGGTGGAGCAAAAAAAACACAAACTACACCGGTCCTAGGGACCGGTGGAGTCTGTTTTTTGCCAGGCACCAGTGTCGCCACAGAAAATCCAGCACAATGCTCCACCGATCCCTAGGACCGGTGGAGGCTTGATTTCGCGATTTCAAACCGACGCGGCTCCCCTTCTCTGTCTCTCCCTTTCCTCTCCACCATTACTCCTTTTCTTCTTCCGAACTCAATTTTTTTTTTCTTTTATCCTCTCAATTTACTCAATCATTTCTCCATCCAATTGTTTTAAAATTTCTGAATCGTCTAAGAGAGTTAGAAACTCTTCAGATCTACAATTTTGACAAGGTAAATATCCCTCTTTTTATAATTTTTTATTTTAGCCGAATTAAATTGAATAATTAATTTAATTTAGTTTGTTTAGCATATTTAGATTGTTTTTGTGAAATATAGTGTTAAATTAGTATTTGGTGCAATTTAGTGTTGATTTGAAGTATATTTAGTAATTTAATGGTAATGTAGTGTAATTTGGAGTTCATTTGATGTTAATTTAGTGTAATGTAGTGTTAATGTAGTGTTAATTTAGAGTTTATTTGATGTTAATTTAGTGTAATGTAGTGTTAATTTAGAGTTTATTTGATGTTAATTTAGTGTAATTTGGTATATATGTAGTATAAATTTGTGTAATTAAATGTTCATGTAGTATAATGTAACTTTTTAGTAATTTGTATTATAATTTTTGTAAAATTAGATAAATGTGTGATGACTCTCATGAAGTTTAAAATTAGATAAAATTATAAATGTGTAAAATTAGTAATATGTAGTATAAATTTGTGTAATTAAGTGTTCATGAAGTATATTATTAAAATCAAAATTAGATGATATGTTATTTACATGTAGTTAAATTTTTATTATTGTAGCCATATACTTGAAAAAATATTTGTTTATATAATTATGTGTGATGACTCTCATCAGTTGCAAAAATATCTGTTTATCAAATTTTCTAACAAAGTCAATGGATAATCTGGATTATTCGGAGTTGTTGAAATTAGCACCACAGAACCACAGGCATGGGAAGTTCGTGATATGGTAATTTTGATTATATTTATTAATTATTTGTTGAAAATAAATATTATATGAAGTATTTGAAGGGTTTATAATGTTTTAATTCTTTTTGGCAGCCTACCTCTTCATTGCAGGTAAATTCACATCAGACTAGTATTGCTTACAACAGTCGGATGGACGATGCTTTGAAGAGGTTAGGGTTGTATCAAATTGCTCGCCTTAATGATTGCAAGATTGATCCGCATTTGATTACTGCTCTGGTTGAGAGGTGGAGGCCGAAGACCAATACATTTCATCTACCTGTCGGTGAGGTGACAGTGACGTTGGAAGATGTTGCATGTCTATGGGGCTTATCGATTAAGGGTAATTAATAATCAGAAGTTGTTTATCGGTTAATTTAATTAACTATTTATAAAAAATAAATTGTTAATTGTATAATTGTTTTAATTTGCAGGTGACGCAATTACTGGCACCAGCGATACTGATTGGGACCCATACTTAGAGTTTGATCTAGGGGGCTGATCCGGCTATTTTTTACAATCACCTCCATCAGACAATGTCATACAAATATAGGATTTATAATCCTAACACTGAGAAAGAACGATTGTCCGTCTCTGCTTATGCGCTTAGACTGAAATGGTTGCGGGCGCAATTTAGTTTACCCTTAGAAGCTTGGCACAATGATGAGACAGTTGCACGGTACACCCGAGGTTTTTGTATGGATTTATTCGGGTCGGTTATGTTTCCAGATTCAAGTGCGGATGGAGTCCCTGCGATGTACTTGCAATTCATCACTGATCTAGAGACTACACTAGAATACAATTGGAGAGGTGTTGTACTTGCACATCTCTATCGAGAGTTGCCACGTGCTTGCCACGTGGGGGCAGACACGATAGCGGGTCCGATGTTGTTGTTACAGATTTGGTCATGGACTCGATTTGCTGTTGGTCGGCCTATACCCCGATCAGAGCCACCTCCCTTCGGTGGTGCCGATGAGGATACGAGGAATGCTTTCGGTGTGAAGTGGACCACCTTTCATTTGTGGCCAGAAAACCTTCACTTAGGTAAAAAGATTTATAATTCGAGATAACTTCGATAGATTTATAATTGTTTTTTAAAATTTATATTTTTTTGACAGGTGGTACAGCCACGTATAGAGATAGCTTCGATAGACTAGCTGATGAGACAGTTAACTGGCGACCATATGTTGATTACTATGATCAGTTACCTCGACATGTCCGACGACAAAGGAGGTATTGGATGAGCTGCGATTACGTGATTCATTTTTGGATAGTGGAGTTTCAGCATGCGGATAGGGTCATGCGCCAGTTTGGTAAGTACCAAGAGATCCCACATCCTTCTCCTCTACCATGGGATGAGATCAGTTATTTACAACAGACGTGGTATCACGATGGTAATTCAACAAGGGATGGCTGTTGGGCGATTACTCTTAGTGAGTTCATCGAGAAGCCTCCAGTATTAATTGGAGAGCGGAGACCATATGACATGAGGAGGCATCACATGTACATGCATTGGTTCAACGCGCGTGGTATGAGATATTTGTATATATCAGATAACAATCCGCAAGCTCTACAACGTCAGGCTCCCCCGCGGACAGGAGATGTTGCTACACTGGCATACGTTCCTCATGGTCACAGGCATTCTCGTGTGGTTCGTACATTATATTTTTTTCAATCAAACTATTTGTTTCAATATTAATGTACAATATGTAACAGTTCGAAATGTGTTATGCAGATTTCTCGAGTGATACAATTCACTATGCAGGCAATAGACATGGTGAAAACCCCGGGACAAGTGGCATACGGCAAGATAATGCTCGAGAACGCTCGTGACATGATGGAGGATATTGATCAGATCCATATCTTCCGAGGCATACTCGATAGTGCTGGGATCCCTATGAACTTGGACATGATCAGTTTAGATGATGATTTCCCTGATCAGCATTATCGTCGCCCTACAACTTCAGAGCCTCCCCCGACGTGGGACAACTTCATGAGCGGCACAGAGCATGGATCTATATCTCAGTTCATGATCGATGAACTAGCGGGAGGCATTAGTATGATGGGACCATCCACTGCAGATCCGGGACAGCTTACAGCAAATTATGCTCCATCCACTTCAGATGCACCACCTCAAGGCCGTATAAGGATTCCAACAGATCCGTACACTCCCGGGACTGACGCCCTTGGACCACCGCATCGCCGATGAAGGCGTTAACATGTTTCGACTGAGTAAGTGCCTCTATTAATTTTTTTGCATGATGCCTTTTAGTTTTTCATTGGATCCATTATTTATTGATTAATGCATGATGCAATTTTTTTTTTTTTGCAAAGGTATCTGAAGGTTAATGTTAGATTGGATCCATTATTATATGTATGCTATCTGTAATGTTAAGTGGACTACTGTAACTTTAATTGGACTAACTTTAATTATCCTTTAAATTATGCTTATTTCAATTTTTGTAGCATGGCTAAATGTGTTGTATAAATTATGCTTATTTGAATCATATTTGAAATTCATGTATGTACTACTGAAGCATAATTTCTTGATTAATAGCACAGCAATAATCAAGTTTGCCAACGCCAACGTCATAACATGATACAATAAAAATGTCCAAAGATAATCAAGTCTGCCAACGCCAACGTCATAACATGATACAATAAAAATGTCTAAACAAGATACATCCCTAAAAATACAATAAAATGTCAACATAAATTCTTAGAATACAATAAAAATGTCTAAATAAGATACATTAATGCATGTCATAACATGATAAAATATAATTTGTAAACTTAAAAATCCCTAAATCCTACGAGTTTATCGAGTCGATGCACCTGTTACAAAATTAGTACAACTTAGTTCAAATAAAATGGTAATTATGCAAACGAATTGTCTTTTGAATTTTTAAATTGTTATACCTGAATGTCTTGCTGTAGTTGACTCTTGATTATGTTGTCGAGCATTTCGCCTCGTGGCAGGGGCCTCCATTTTGTCCATAGTCATTATTCTTCGCTTGTGTTTTCTCCTACCCTTATTTACTTTATTCCGATCTGGCCTTATAATGGGCCCATTATACAATGGCCAATCCCGTTTATTTCCAAATCTATTGAAATGACCAGACCAAGTGTTTATATAATTTTGCAAGCTGTAATATGGGCTTACATAGTCGTTAGGATTTAGCCTCCTCACGAAACAAACTGCAAGAACATGGTTACAAGGGATTCCTGTTAATTGAGGTCTCCGACACACACATGTAGGCATCCCTTCTGGAGGGAAGGTAACATCGTACTTCACTTCGCCTCGAGCACCCTTCAATAAAAAAATAATATTTACATCAAATGTATTACATAGAAATTAAATAATTAGATTTATCGAATTATTGACTTACTGTCTCGAGAATTCCCTTTGTATCAATAACCTCATAGTTGTTATGGCCATAATACATCGGTCTTACATTATGTTTCCTTGCTTTCTTATTACGACGATGTAAAAGTAGTGTAATGTTCAACGAAAAATCCAATCCCGTTACCTCCCATCCAATCGCGGCCTCCCGCCTATTTACAAACCAGTCGACGCACTTATAAAAGGTCTTATCAACAATTGCACACACGGGTAGTTACCTGGCAATCCTAAATACACTGTTTAGTACCTCAGAGCCATTACTTGTCATTATACCCCATCGATTGAGGAATCCATCATGCACTTGTGCCCACTTATGCAGAGCCAAAGGCTCTGCATCAGAGTTGCGGAGCCGTTTACCAAATTTCATAATGTAGTCATGTACGGCTGCATCTCTTTGCCTAATCATCTCCATCCCCTCTTCAAATCTCCAGATTTTTTTCTTCTCAACAAATTTCTTGAACACCTTTTTGATCCACTTTTCAGGGTATTTTTTCCAAATATTTTCACAAATATGCTGTGAACACAGTCGGTGGACAGCTTCACCAGTTTCCTCACACCATCCCAGATTAGGAGCCTCAAACACCCCTCGTATACCAAGGTGCTGGTCCGAAATAACACATATTTTTCCTGGCCCGACAACATTGATAGGCAACCAATTCATAAGCCAACCCCAATTTTCTATAGACTATTTTTCACAAATTGCAAATGCAAGTGGCAAGAGTTGTTGCTCTGCATCGTAAGCACAAGCCATAAAAAGTTTACCCTTGTATCTTCCGGATAAGAACCCGGCATCAACACTGATAACGGGTCGAAGATGAGGCCATGCTGCAATGCATGCCCCAAATGCCCATGCAATCCGGTTGAAAATATCGATATTAAACTCGGTTGATGGTTCATGTTCTATTAGGTACTGTGTACCTGGATTAGATGCTTTGATGGCACCCAAAAGCGATGGCAGCAACTCGTAAGACTTCTCCCAGCTCCCAAACAAGTCTGCAATTGCAAGTTCCCTACCTCTCCACAACTTGTTATACGAGGGCACTACTGTGTCAAATTTAACTTTAACCAGATGCTTAACCATTTTCATGCTTAACTCCAGATCATCTTTCAAAGCCGGTTTAATAACATCAGCAATTACTCTGGCAGTCATTTGATGACTATCCAACTTTTCAGCATTTCCAAAACATGTGTGGATAAACGGGTTGGTGGAAATTGTCCATGCACCTGTTGGTACTACAATTGCATACAATTTCCATTGGCATTTGGAAGATTTACATTTAACTCTATACTTAGTTTTGCTGCTGTTTAGCACGACTAACTCTGTATTTTTTGGTAGGTTAAAATCAGCAAGTTCTGCTATTAGTTTGGCTTTGGATTCAAACATTTGACCTTCAGCAAATTTTTCATCTAACCTGGGGAGGTTCGCAAAAAATACACGATCCGCGTATGGCATTGGCAATTCATCGTGGAATGATGAACATGGATGCTTAAGTCCTCGATTCAGGAATGGGATCGACTTGTGCCAATCCTTCAATATTTCTTGGGCGTTCATTTCAGCCTCCGCCTCGTCCATATCTGCGTCCCATGCTTCAGCCGAATCGTCATCATCAAAAGAACTTGTATCAGATTCTGTGTCTTTTTCTGATTGCTCACAAGGGTCATCACCGGCCTGAACTGGATGTGTGTAGGTGTGTACAGGTACACTGCCCGAGTCAGGATGAAAGCCCGTCTGAACCGACGGTGTGTTACTACCTCCAGGCAAACTATCTGGACACGGATCATAACTGCTTTGGTTTCTACCCTGGTGCGCCTCAGCTACCAATTCTATAACCTTAAATCCAGACACTTGAGCTACTGTTTGTTTAATGACATCCCAAGTTTCCTCATTTTCTATCCGAAATAATGAGAAATGGTACGATCCGGGATGTGCTGTGTTCATACGTACCCTGATTGTCAATTTAACTCGACTCGGAAGCAATTCAAGTCCAACGTATATTTGCCGTCTTATAATAGCAAAACTGGTAGAATCAGATACGGTAAAGGTAAATGCAGCCCCTATGTCATAACCAACACCTGTTGAAGTGCTTTGGAGGTTACCACCGTAATACACATTGATCAATAGCAGTGATATTTTGCTGAACAAAAATCAAACACTAAATTAACTCCAAATATTTTTCAATTTTACAACACTAAATATAAACATATTTTTTAAAAAAAACTCACAATATTAATCAGAAGACGATGTTGAGTACAATGGTGGTGGCGATCTGTTCATACGACAACTCCTCTATTGAACTTGAAAAAAACGAAATAAGGAAAGAAAGAAGAAAGAAGAAAGAAGGAGGCTGGGAAGAGAAGAAGAGAGAAGAAGAATGGTGCGGCTCAGGAAGAAAAACCCTAAATCTACACCGATCCACAGAACCAGTGGAGGTTTTTTCTCGGATTTTTGTAGCTACACCGATCCTGTGGATCGGTGGAGGTCTTTTTTCAGATTTTTTGCAGCTACACCGATCCACAGGATCGGTGCAGGTATTTTCCCGTGTGGTCGCTGTGGCTGGCGCATAAAGGGCTCCACCGGTCCCTAGGACCGGTGTGGTCTGTGTTTTTTTTGCTCCACCAGTCCTAGGGATCGGTGGAGGCTATTTTCCTAAAATCCAAATACTCAAGGCTGGTTTGGTTAAAAGAATTTAGAGCAATTCTATTTAAAAAAAAAATCTAAATTTATGGTAGAGAGAAGAGAGAATGCAAACTCAAAATATATTTCTTATATTAAAACAAGAGTACAAGAGACTTCTATTACACGGCTTTCATACTCTACTCATACACTATTTTCTAGACCTTTCATAAAAGCTACAAAATATTAAAATACAACAAGAGAATTTCAATTTGATTACTACTTTTATGTCGGCAATTAACAAACATGATTTTGAAGACTTTTGACTTCTCATTTGTTTATCCAAAAATGGAGTCGGTGCAATTAAGTTTACATTTCAACATCAGGCCCATCCAATCTACAATTTTAAATGGATAAAGGATCGATGGCAGAACATTGAGGGTTCTGTTGCCCCAGTCTAGTCTTGTATTTATAGAAATGTAGTTGATTTTCTATGAGCGACTCTCCGTAGTCAGTAAACACAGCAACAACACGAGCTAAGATAATATGATTTTTGTGACCCCTGTTGTACCATCTCATCTCGTTTTCGTCTTAATTTTTCCCTCTAATAATGTGTGAAAATAGATTTTTTCTGGACTGATAATTGCAATCAGTGTTATTGCTACGAGTAGACTATTCATTATTTTCCACTATTAATGACAGATTATTAGGTCACTTGTACAGTTTGGTAAACACTTATTATGAATGTGAGGACATTTTTTTCTTAAAGAATTGACGACTTGATCGTACGACATATCAACAATCCAGACTTATCTCGTATGTTATTAATTTATTTATTTAACAATTTATTTCATTTGAGAGAGGGTGGGAAATAAATTCGGTACTATTGGATCTTAATTTATTGGGAGAATTTCATATATACCACTCAAAAACTGTGAAATTACATATTTATCATTCAAATTTCTATAATTACATATTTACCATCTAAAAATCTAATAACTCACATATTTACCCAATCAATCAAAATCTTAGATTAATTAGAGATTAATTAAGTTTAATATTATAAAGAATATAATTAATACTTGGATTAGTCCCTTCCTCTTCTACGTACTGGGCGAATTTCTTAAGTGGTCTTTTGCTAATCACGTACCTAAGAACCCTTAGAAGTGCCATGGTTTCAACATGAAACGGATCTGCAGCACAATACAAAGGCTGTATAAAGGAGAGGATATAAAAGAGAACGTATTTAAGGAGAGAAAGAGAGGGTGCTAAGTTAATCCTTAATTAATTATAGTTTTAAGAATATTAAGCATAATTAATGTTAATTTTGGGTATATTTGATATATACTAAAGTTATATTGGGTAAATATGTGAGTTATTAGATTATTAGATGGTAAATACGTAATTATAGAAATTTGAATGGTAAATACGTAATTTCATAGTTTTTGAGTGATATATATGAAATTCTCCCTAATTTATTTCCCACTCTCTCTCATCCTTTTTGGGATCCAATAGTTCCGAATTTATGTGGTCTGTTGTGTTTCAGTGGTATTTCTTGTGTTCCTGTGGTGGCTGGATGACTGTCCAGTCGGCACCCTTAGCGTCCACTTCAGAGTGGACCCCACGCACCCTTAGCGTCAAGAGCTCGGGCCCGATGCTATCTCTTTACCCAATTTGCAAAAGTTCTAGGGACAAAAGGAACTTTTTCTGCATTTTTTTAAGTATTTGGTCACAGTCAATAGTCAATCGGTTGACCGATATTTTTAAAAATATCCTGAGTTAATTACAGATTAATAAATATGCCCACGGTTGTCTAAGAATTTTAAATATGTCCAAACCGGTCATTTAATGGCCGGTCCCACAACTTTTTTTTTTTTAGGGGAACCGGCTATTAAATGGCCGGTCCCCCATTTAAAATTTTTTTTTTAAGAGACAAATAGATAAAATGCTGAAATCTAACACTAAAAAATCGAATAGATTTTTTAATATTTGTTATATTACTTTTTTGATAGCATATTTATACTAAAATACGTTAAATTACTTGAAATTTTGTTAATTTATGTTGATTGATACTAAATTATTTTAAATTATGTTAACTTTTTTTAAGAGACAAATAGCTGAAATGCTGAAATATAACACTAAAAAATCGAATTGTTTTTTAAAATATTTGGTAGATTACATTTTTGATATATAATTAGCATATTTATACTAAAAGACGCTAAATTACTTGAAATTATGTTAATTTATCCTGAATTACACTAAATTACTTGAAATTACAATAATTATGTAGAATTATGCTAAAATACGATAAATTACGCTAAATTACGTATGAATAGGGATGATATCTTCACTAAGAAGGCGAAAAAACGACGACGAAACTTCAAACGGCCATAAAACGGCGCTCGAGTGTCCGATTTCAGTAAATGACCACTTTTCGAAAAACTTGCAAAAATACGCATGCGTCCGAACTGGCTATGCCAGATTTCCAAATGCAGAATCGCCAAAAAACAAAGGGAAGAGCCTCAAAACTTCAGTTGAAGTTTCCGATTAAGATTTTCATTTCTATTCTCCAATCTACGTAGCTCAGTAAATTAATTATATAATGAACTTGTAGAATACCAATTTTTATTATTTTTGGAATTTTTTTACTATTTTTTATGATTTATGAAAGATGGAACAAAATCGGACTTATTCATACATAATTTAGCTTAATTTATCGTATTTTAGCATAATTCTACATAACTATTGTAATTTAAAGTAATTTAGTATAAATCAACATAAATTAACATAATTTGAAGTAATTTAGCGTATTTTAGTATAAATATGCTAATTATATATCAAAAAAGTAATCTAACAAATATTTAAAAAAAATTTGATTTGTTAGTGTTATATTTCAGCATTTTAGCTATTTATCTCTTAAAAAAAATTAACATAATTTCAAGTAATTTAGTGTAAATCAGCATAAATTAATGTAATTTGACAAAGGAATTTAGCGTAATTTGACAAAGGTAATTTAGTATAAATATGGTATCAAAAAAGTAATTTGACAAAGGGAAAAAAATTCGATTTTTTAGTGTTATATTTCATCATTTTATCTATTTGTCTTTTAAAATAAAAATAAAAAACATTTAATGGCCGGTCGGGCTTTTTAATCGGGACCGGCCATTAAATGGTCGATTTGGACATATTTAAAATTCCGAGCGAACCGTGCACAAATTTATTAATCTCTAATTAACTTAGGGTATTTTTAAAAATCTCGGATCGGGTGAAGTATTATAATATACTTATTCATTATCTATTAAGCTAACAAAAATAATCTTTACTATATTCATATCCGATAATAATTCTCTATAAAACGACTGCTTCCTCCTCCAGAGTCCAGACCCAGGCAATCCCATCCAAAACAGTGAGAGAGAAGTTCAGTAAACATGGCAACACCAAAGGAGGTCAAACTTTATGGAGCTGCAATCAGCGGATACTGCACCATGGTGCACCACGCGCTCCGACTTAAAGGCGTGGCGTACGACTATGTGGAAGTTGATCTGAAGAACAAGAGTGAAGAGTTTCTCAAGCTGCACCCGGTGCACAAGAAAGTGCCGATTCTAGTGGTCGATGGGAAACCGATCCCTGAATCACTAGTTATATTGCAGTATGTGGATGAGACATGGAAGGAGCCTCCTTTATTGCCCCAAGATTCTTACTTAAGATCCAAAGTTCGGTTTTGGGCTGATTTTATCTACCAAAAGGTAATACAACTCCAATTTTAGCAACAGTTTGATTTGGATTTAATTATCAGAAGAATTAATAAAAGAGACTCAAATAGTATCCCTTTCCTCATAGATCTTTTGTTTTAGTCCAAACTAGTACCCTTTTTGTTAAACTATTAAGATTTGTGTTTTTAAAGTTTTTACAATTTTACTAAACTATTTTGGATCTTTCACCTAAAGAACAAAAGATTAAAATATGACGAATTAAATTTCCTGATCCTAATTGATAATACCCCAGGCGCCGGTAACCTACGCCATTAGATCAACCGAGGGGGAGGCACAGAATAGAGCAGTTGAAGAATTTCTTAGCCACCTTAAAACTCTAGAAGACGGCATTAACAAGGACGTCCACGTGCACGGCCCGTTCATCCATGGGGAGCAGCCAGGGATATTGGATGTAATCCTCGGGCCGCGTAAAACTGGGTTTCAACGTCTTGAACAAATGCTTGCCGGCGTGAAGCTGTTTGATAAGGACCTGACCCCGCTCTTGTGCTCCTACATGGATGCTTATACAGAGCTTGCTGTAGTTAAGGACACAGAACTGATGCTGAGTCAGTATGCGCATGCGTGACCTCAGCTCCATTGATGCTTAGTTGTTTTTTTTCTATAGTATTTGTAAATAATCTGTTCTTGTGTTTTGTGATGAATAAAAGAGTTTTTTTTTTAAATGATACTCTTTAACCAAAATCCATATCTCACACAGGCAAAATTAGAATAGACGTAAATCCCAGATTAAGTACTTTTTTGAGAAATGTATATAAATAAAGACATTTTTGAGAGAAGATGTCCAAGTAGAACAGTTAAATCAAGACACCTTACAATACGTATATGAGTTTAATGTATCAGAAAAATAGTTACCAAAAACGATATATGACAAAAGAGAAAGTACCTCCAGCCCCTTTAGCCACCACCAACACTCTGTTGCCTCTGTTCAATGTAGATTGGTGTTCCTCCCTCCATAACGCATCAGCATTCCAGTTATGGTACCAGTAACAGTTAAACCATCCGGGACAAATATATCTACAATTGTAAATGGATGATTGATCGACGGTGGCACATGAAGGGATGTGGTTCAGTTGACCCATGATATTTTGCGAAAAAGGAAGATACAGTGCCACATGGGTTGTGTGATGGGTGACAATTGCCCCATCGAGTCGGCTGTCCATCTCTTGTTCCTATGTCCTTACGCTTCACATGTCTGGTGGTTGCTTTCAAGGAAATTGGGATGCAAACTTATGATACCGAATGCAAATGTTCAGGAAATCTGGTTATCATCATTGACTGAGGTACGAACAGCGTGTCGGGTAAGTGACCGAACCTGGATGTGTTGGTTCCTGAGTGCAGTGTGGGGGATTTGGATAAAAAGGAACGCAAGGATATTTAGAGGGACATTAACCCCTCCAAAAATTCTGGTTGACAAAATCGCGCAGGAGAGTGAGTTGTGGTTGTAGAAGGGAAAGAATGGTACCAGTATATGATTGCTGTTTATTCATGATTGCATACGATGTAATGTTTCTGTTTTCTTATTTTCTAGTTTTAGTTTAGCTTGATTGGAGTAGGGGCATGTATTGTATGGTTCATGAACTGTATGATGAGCAAGCTGTAATTATTTTTTATCAATGAAAACCTTGGCAGCATCTGCCAAGTTTCTCAAAAAAAAAAAAAAAAAAAAAAAAAAGCCCTCATAGTTAGTCAACACAGCAACACCAGAGCTAAGATAATTTACTTTATGTGCCCCCTGTGGCTATCATCTCATCTCGTTTTTGTCTTAATTTTCCCCACTGGTAATGTGTGGAAATAGATTTTTTAAGGACTGATAGCAACACTACGAGTAGTAAATGATGTGGTGGAAACTATTCATTATTTTCCACCATTAATGACAGATATTAGGCCACTTGTACAGAGTTAGGTAATGTCTGATTACTGAGGTGAAATTAGTCTCCTCCATAATTTTTTTCTTCCCATTTCCCCATTTTTGTTATTGTCCTATGTCTTGACGGTTGAAATCATTATTATGATGCAAATCTATATTTGCAAATTATTTTGTTATGTAAATAATTTAGTTATTGTCCCATTTTTTTGTTATTGTCCCATTTTTTAGTTATTTGCAAATTATGTTTTTGTTATTGTCCCATTTTTTAAGGACTGATGCAAATCCATTTATAAATTTAGTTATGTACGTAATACCTCTAAATCTGAATTAAGAATTAAGAATGCATCTAAATTAAGAATAAAATATTTGTACTGCTATGGACAAAATTGCCTCATCGGTACTTGCACTTTGGCATAAATAATGGAGCAATAAAAGAAGTTTACCCTTTGTTCTGTCATAATCAATTACCAACTTAGAGAATTTTCCAACTTTTACCCTTTGTATTATTTTCCTTGTAAATAAGTCCCTAAAACTATGTACCAGTAAACACAACAAGTTGGTACCGACCGGTACCAGTGTTTGGAGGGTCAGAGATACTCTCATACTAACTTGGAATAGCACCATAAAGGTATTGCTTGCTTGATTTTTCAAAAACTATGTACCAGTAAACCCACATTAATTCTATTTTCCATTCAGAGTAGGAATTGCTTGCTTGATTTTTCAAAAGTTACCAAGTCCTAAATCGAATTAAAAAAGATATAGGACAGAAATAAAAAGCCCTACTCTGAGAGAGAGAGAGATTGTACCAGAGAGAGAGAGAGAGAGAGTTGTTGGTCGGGGTCGGTCGGCAGCGGGGTCGGGCGGCTGAGGATCGGGCGGCAGCAGCGGTGGCCAGCAGAGAGGAGAGGTCGGGCGGTAGTGGGGTCGGCCTGATCAGCGCCGGGGATAGGGCGGAGGGGTCGGGCGAGTCGGGGGCGGCCGGCATTTTTTTTTCTCGCTAAACCTAAAACGCGGGAGGAGACAGAGAGAAGAAAAACTCGCACAGGTTTTTTCTAGGAGGCACCCTTCTGCGACCGGGCCAAATCTGTCGCTTAAGGCTGTGGGCGCCGATCTCTGAAGAGTTCGTCTCCGATGCATTTAATTTTGTTTTTTGTTTTTTGGGGAGTCTTCAGCGACCGGCGACAGGACCGGTCTCTGAAGACAAGTTTTGTTATAGTACTGTGACATCGCCGAAGCATACTATTCTTCTTGTTTTCTTTCGTTTTTGTAGTTCAAAATATATATGTTTGAAAAATGCTGTCTATATAAACATCAACTTAATTTGAATAATATATATGATCTGAAAATTCTCATCTAATGGGTTATGGGTTGGTTGAATTCTGATAAGTTTTGACTTTCGATCATCATTGAATTTTTGGTTGGGTTAGATTTTTTATTGTAGTGACATCGCCGAAGCATACTATTCTTCTTGTTTTCTTTTCGTTTTTGTAGTTCAAAATATATATGTTTGAAAAATGTTGTCTATATAAACATCAACTTAATTTGAATAATATATATGATCTGAACTAGTTAACCACATCTCACAAATGGTCTAGATTGATGACTTTAATATAGATTTGACAAACATATAAAATTAAATGTAGTACAATCATTGATCTATTAGTCCTGGCTTGAGAAACAAGTACAATTAAATGAAGCTAATAACTCTCTATAAATTAAACGGCTACTTCCTCCAGACCAAGGCAAACAATCCAAAAAGTTCTGAAACAAAAAAAAAAAAAAACAGAGAGAGACAGAAGTTCCATAAACATGGCAACACCAAAGGAGGTCAAACTTTTTGGAAATACACTCAGCGGCATCTGCACCTTGGTGCACCACGCACTCCGACTTAAAGGCGTGGCATACGACTATGTGGAAGTTGATCTGAAGAACAAGAGTGAAGAGTTTCTCAAGCTGCACCCAGTGCACAAGAAAGTGCCGGTTCTAGTGGTCGACGGGAAACCGATCCCCGAATCACTAGTCATATTACAATATGTGGATGAGACTTGGAAGGAGCCTCCTTTATTGCCCCAAGATTCTTACTTAAGATCCAAAGTTCGGTTTTGGGTTGATTTTATCTACCAAAAGGTAATACAACTCCAATTTTAGCAAGAGTTTGATTTGGATTTAATTAGATTTTTCTTTATAAAAATGATTCTATAAAATTATCAGAAGAATGAAAGAGAACTCAGTGTCCCTTCCTCATAGGCTTTTGTGTCTTTTACTTCTTATACTCTTACTAAAAAATACTGGATCTTTCACCTAAAAGAAACAAAAGGTATGACGAATTAAATTTCCTGATCCTCATTGATGATACCACAGATGGTGCCAGTAACCTACGCCATTGGATCAACCGAGGGGGAGGCACAGAATAAAGCAGTTGAAGAATTTCTCGGCCACATCAAAACTCTAGAAGACGGCATTAACAAGGATGTCCACGTGCCCGGCCTGTTGGATGTAATCCTTGGGCCGTTTAAGAACTGGCTCCAACAAATCGAACAAATGCTTGCCGGCGTGAAGCTGTTGGATAAGGAGCACATCCCGCTCCTGTGCTCCTTAACGGATGCTTATAGAGCTTGCTGTAGTTAAGGACACAGAATTGATGCTGAGTCAGTATGCGCATGCGTGACTTTACGTTCGATTGATGATTAGTTGTTTTTTTTCTACAGGAGTATTAGCAAATAATCTGTTCTTGTGTTTTGTGATGAATAAAAGAGTTTTTTTCTTTGAAAATTATATATACTCTTTAACCAAAATCCATATCTCACAGGCAAAATCATAATAGACTTACATGTTACATCTCAAATTAAATACTTTTTTGAGAAATATGTATACAAATAAAGTTACCAAAATTGAAAAATAACAAAAGGTAAAATACATCCAGACTCTGCTGCCACCACCAACACTCCCCTCTGTTAAATCCTCACTGGAATAACATTAGTGTTCCTTCCTCCATAACACATCAGCATTTTCCAGTTATAGTACCAGTAACAGTTGACCAATCAGGTGTTAGACATAATCTTAAGATTTTTTTTTTAAAATAGAATTACTCTAAATTCTTTTAACCAAAATAGCCTCCACCGATCCCTAGGACCGGTGGAGCAAAAAAAACACAAACTACACCGGTCCTAGGGACCGGTGGAGTCTGTTTTTTGCCAGGCACCAGTGTCGCCACAGAAAATCCCGCACAATGCTCCACCGATCCCTAGGACCGGTGGAGGCTTGATTTCGCGATTTCAAACCGACGCGGCTCCCCTTCTCTGTCTCTCCCTTTCCTCTCCACCATTACTCCTTTTCTTCTTCCGAACTCAATTTTTTTTTTCTTTTATCCTCTCAATTTACTCAATCATTTCTCCATCCAATTGTTTTAAAATTTCTGAATCGTCTAAGAGAGTTAGAAACTCTTCAGATCTACAATTTTGACAAGGTAAATATCCCTCTTTTTATAATTTTTTATTTTAGCCGAATTAAATTGAATAATTAATTTAATTTAGTTTGTTTAGCATATTTAGATTGTTTTTGTGAAATATAGTGTTAAATTAGTATTTGGTGCAATTTAGTGTTGATTTGAAGTATATTTAGTAATTTAATGGTAATGTAGTGTAATTTGGAGTTCATTTGATGTTAATTTAGTGTAATGTAGTGTTAATGTAGTGTTAATTTAGAGTTTATTTGATGTTAATTTAGTGTAATGTAGTGTTAATTTAGAGTTTATTTGATGTTAATTTAGTGTAATTTGGTATATATGTAGTATAAATTTGTGTAATTAAATGTTCATGTAGTATAATGTAATTTTTTAGTAATTTGTATTATAATTTTTGTAAAATTAGATAAATGTGTGATGACTCTCATGAAGTTTAAAATTAGATAAAATTATAAATGTGTAAAATTAGTAATATGTAGTATAAATTTGTGTAATTAAGTGTTCATGAAGTATATTATTAAAATCAAAATTAGATGATATGTTATTTACATGTAGTTAAATTTTTATTATTGTAGCCATATACTTGAAAAAATATTTGTTTATATAATTATGTGTGATGACTCTCATCAGTTGCAAAAATATCTGTTTATCAAATTTTCTAACAAAGTCAATGGATAATCTGGATTATTCGGAGTTGTTGAAATTAGCACCACAGAACCACAGGCATGGGAAGTTCGTGATATGGTAATTTTGATTATATTTATTAATTATTTGTTGAAAATAAATATTATATGAAGTATTTGAAGGGTTTATAATGTTTTTAATTCTTTTTGGCAGCCTACCTCTTCATTGCAGGTAAATTCACATCAGACTAGTATTGCTTACAACAGTCGGATGGACGATGCTTTGAAGAGGTTAGGGTTGTATCAAATTGCTCGCCTTAATGATTGCAAGATTGATCCGCATTGATTACTGCTCTGGTTGAGAGGTGGAGGCCGAAGACCAATACATTTCATCTACCTGTCGGTGAGGTGACAGTGACGTTGGAAGATGTTGCATGTCTATGGGGCTTATCGATTAAGGGTAATTAATAATCAGAAGTTGTTTATCGGTTAATTTAATTAACTATTTATAAAAAATAAATTGTTAATTGTATAATTGTTTTAATTTGCAGGTGACGCAATTACTGGCACCAGCGATACTGATTGGGACCCATACTTAGAGTTGATCTAGGGGGCTGATCCGGCTATTTTTTACAATCACCTCCATCAGACAATGTCATACAAATATAGGATTTTATAATCCTAACACTGACAAAGAACGATTGTCCGTCTCTGCTTATGCGTTAGACTGAAATGGTTGCGGGCGCAATTTAGTTTACCCTTAGAAGCTTGGCACAATGATGAGACAGTTGCACGGTACACCCGAGGTTTTTGTATGGATTTATTCGGGTCGGTTATGTTTCCAGATTCAAGTGCGGATGGAGTCCCTGCGATTGTACTTGCAATTCATCACTAATCTAGAGACTACACTAGAATACAATTGGAGAGGTGTTGTACTTGCACATCTCTATCGGAGAGTTGCCAGGTGCTTGCCACGTGGGGGCAGACACGATAGCGGGTCCGATGTTGTTGTTACAGATTTGGTCATGGACTCGATTTGCTGTTGGTCGGCCTATACCCCGATCAGAGCCACCTCCCTTCGGTGGTGCCGATGAGGATACGAGGAATGCTTTCGGTGTGAAGTGGACCACTTTTCATTTGTCGCCAGAAAACCTTCACTTAGGTAAAAGATTTATAATTCGAGATAACTTCGATAGATTTATAATTGTTTTTTAAAATTTATATTTTTTTTGACAGGTGGTACAGCCACGTATAGAGATAGCTTCGATAGACTAGCTGATGAGACAGTTAACTGGCGACCATACGTTGATTACTATGATCAGTTACCTCGACATGTCCGACGACAAAAGAGGTATTGGATGAGCTGCGATTACGTGATTCATTTTTGGATAGTGGAGTTTCAGCATGCGGATAGGGTCATGCGCCAGTTTGGTAAGTACCAAGAGATCCCACATCCTTCTCCTCTACCATGGGATGAGATCAGTTATTTACAACAGACGTGTATCACGATGGTAATTCAACAAGGGATGGCTGTTGGGAGATTACTCTTAGTGAGTTCATCGAGAAGCCTCCAGTATTAATTGGAGAGCGAGACCATATGACATGAGGAGGCATCACATGTACATGCATTGGTTCAACGCGCATGGTATGAGATATTTGTATATATCAGATAACAATCCGCAAGCTCTACAACGTCAGGCTCCCCCGCGGACAGGAGATGTTGCTACACTGGCATACGTTCCTCATGGTCACAGGCATTCTCGTGTGGTTCGTACATTATATTTTTTTCAATCAAACTATTTGTTTCAATATTAATGTACAATATGTAACAGTTCGAAATGTGTTATGCAGATTTCTCGAGTGATACAATTCACTATGCAGGCAATAGACATGGTGAAAACCCCGGGACAAGTGGCATACGGCAAGATAATGCTCGAGAACGCTCGTGACATGATGGAGGATATTGATCAGATCCATATCTTCCGAGGCATACTCGATAGTGCTGGGATCCCTATGAACTTGGACATGATCAGTTTAGATGATGATTTCCCTGATCAGCATTATCGTCGCCCTACAAACTTCAGAGCCTCCCCCGACGTGGGACAACTTCATGAGCGGCACAAAGCATGGATCTATATCTCAGTTCATGATCGATGAACTAGCGGGAGGCATTAGTATGATGGGACCATCCACTGCAGATCCGGGACAGCTTACAGCAAATTATGCTCCATCCACTTCAGATGCACCACCTCAAGGCCGTATAAGGATTCCAACAGATCTGTACACTCCCGGGACTGACGCCCTTGGACCACCGCGTCGCCGATGAAGGCGTTAACATGTTTCGACTGAGTAAGTGCCTCTATTAATTTTTTTGCATGATGCCTTTTAGTTTTTCATTGGATCCATTATTTATTGATTAATGCATGATGCAATTTTTTTTTTTTGCAAAGGGTATCTGAAGGTTAATGTTAGATTGGATCCATTATTATATGTATGCTATCTGTAATGTTAAGTGGACTACTGTAACTTTAATTGGACTAACTTTAATTATCCTTTAAATTATGCTTATTTCAATTTTTGTAGCATGGCTAAATGTGTTGTATAAATTATGCTTATTTGAATCATATTTGAAATTCATGTATGTACTACTGAAGCATAATTTCTTGATTAATAGCACAGCAATAATCAAGTTTGCCAACGCCAACGTCATAACATGATACAATAAAAATGTCCAAAGATAATCAAGTCTGCCAACGCCAACGTCATAACATGATACAATAAAAATGTCTAAACAAGATACATCCCTAAAAATACAATAAAATGTCAACATAAATTCTTAGAATACAATAAAAATGTCTAAATAAGATACATTAATGCATGTCATAACATGATAAAATATAATTTGTAAACTTAAAAATCCCTAAATCCTACGAGTTTATCGAGTCGATGCACCTGTTACAAAATTAGTACAACTTAGTTCAAATAAAATGGTAATTATGCAAACGAATTGTCTTTTGAATTTTTAAATTGTTATACCTGAATGTCTTGCTGTAGTTGACTCTTGATTGTGTTGTCGAGCATTTCGCCTCGTGGCAGGGGCCTCCATTTTGTCCATAGTCATTATTCTTCGCTTGTGTTTTCTCCTACCCTTATTTACTTTATTCCGATCTGGCCTTATAATGGGCCCATTATACAATGGCCAATCCCGTTTATTTCCAAATCTATTGAAATGACCAGACCAAGTGTTTATATAATTTTGCAAGCTGTAATATGGGCTTACATAGTCGTTAGGATTTAGCCTCCTCACGAAACAAACTGCAAGAACATGGTTACAAGGGATTCCTGTTAATGGAGTCTCCGACACACACATGTAGGCATCCCTTCTGGAGGGAAGGTAACATCGTACTTCACTTCGCCTCGAGCACCCTTCAATAAAAAATAATATTTACATCAAATGTATTACATAGAAATTAAATAATTAGATTTATCGAATTATTGACTTACTGTCTCGAGAATTCCCTTTGTAGCAATAACCTCATAGTTGTTATGGCCATAATACATCGGTCTTACATTATGTTTCCTTGCTTTCTTATTACGACGATATAAAAGTAGTGTACATGTTCAACGAAAAATCCAATCCCGTTACCTCCCATCCAATCGCGGCCTCCCGCCTATTTACAACCAGTCGACGCACTTATAAAAGGTCTTATCAACAATTGCACACACGGGTAGTTACCTGGCAATCCTAAATACACTGTTTAGTACCTCAGAGCCATTACTTGTCATTATACCCCATCGATTGAGGAATCCATCATGCACTGTGCCCACTTATGCAGAGCCAAAGGCTCTGCATCAGAGTTGCGGAGCCGTTTACCAAATTTCATAATGTAGTCATGTACGCTGCATCTCTTTGCCTAATCATCTCCATCCCCTCTTCAAATCTCCAGATTTTTTTCTTCTCAACAAATTTCTTGAACACCTTTTTGATCCACTTTTCAGGGTATTTTTTCCAAATATTTTCACAATATGCTGTGAACACAGTCGGTGGACAGCTTCACCAGTTTCCTCACACCATCCCAGATTAGGAGCCTCAAACACCCCTCGTATACCAAGGTGCTGGTCCGAAATAACACATATTTTCCTGGCCCGACAACATTGATATGCAACCAATTCATAAGCCAACCCCAATTTTCTATAGACTATTTTTCACAAATTGCAAATGCAAGTGGCAAGAGTTGTTGCTCTGCATCGTAAGCACAAGCCATAAAAAGTTTACCCTTGTATCTTCCGGATAAGAACCCGGCATCAACACTGATAACGGGTCGAAGATGAGGCCATGCTGCAATGCATGCCCCAAATGCCCATGCAATCCGGTTGAAAATATCGATATTAAACTCGGTTGATGGTTCATGTTCTATTAGGTACTGTGTACCTGGATTAGATGCTTTGATGGCACCCAAAAGCGATGGCAGCAACTCGTAAGACTTCTCCCAGCTCCCAAACAAGTCCGCAATTGCAAGTTCCCTACCTCTCCACAACTTGTTATACGAGGGCACTACTGTGTCAAATTTAACTTTACCAGATGCTTGAACATTTTCATGCTTAAATCCAGATCATCTTTCAAAGCCGGTTTAATAACATCAGCAATTACTCTGGCAGTCATTTGATGACTATCCAACTTTTCAGCACTTCCAAAACATGTGTGGATAAACGGGTTGGTGGAAATTGTCCATGCACCTGTTGGTACTACAATTGCATACAATTTCCATGGCATTTGGAAGATTTACATTTAACTCTATACTTAGTTTTGCTGCTGTTTAGCACGACTAACTCTGTATTTTTTGGTAGGTTAAAATCAGCAAGTTCTGCTATTAGTTTGGCTTTGGATTCAAACATTTGACCTTCAGCAAATTTTTCATCTAACCTGGGGAGGGTTCGCAAAAAATACACGATCCGCGTATGGCATTGGCAATTCATCGTGGAATGATGAACATGGATGCTTAAGGTCCTCGATTCAGGAATGGGATCGACTTGTTGCCAATCCTTCAATATTTCTTGGGCGTCATTTCAGCCTCCGTCTCGTCCATATCTGCGTCCCATGCTTCAGCCGAATCGTCATCATCAAAAGAACTTGTATCAGATTCTGTGTCTTTTTCTGATTGCTCACAAGGGTCATCACCAGCCTGAACTGGATGTGTGTAGGTGTGTACAGGTACACTGCCCGAGTCAGGATGTAAAGCCGGTCTGAACCGACGGTGTGTTACTACCTCCAGGCAAACTATCTGGACACGGATCATAACTGCTTTGGTTTCTACCCTGGTGCGCCTCAGCTACCAATTCTATAACCTTAAATCCAGACACTGAGCTACTGTTTGTTTAATGACATCCCAAGTTTCCTCATTTTCTATCCGAAATAATGAGAAATGGTACGATCCGGGATGTGCTGTGTTCATACGTACCCTGATTGTCAATTTAACTCGACTCGGAAGCAATTCAAGTCCAACGTATATTTGCCGTCTTATAATAGCAAAACTGGTAGAATCAGATACGGTAAGGTAAATGCAGCCCCTATGTCATAACCAACACCTGTTGAAGTGCTTTGGAGGTTACCACCGTAATACACATTGATCAATAGCAGTGATATTTTGCTGAACAAAAATCAAACACTAAATTAACTCCAAATATTTTTCAATTTTACAACACTAAATATAAACATATTTTTTAAAAAAAACTCACAATATTAATCAGAAGACGATGTTGAGTACAATGGTGGTGGCGATCTGTTCATACGACAACTCCTCTATTGAACTTGAAAAAACGAAATAAGGAAAGAAAGAAGAAAGAAGAAAGAAGGAGGCTGGGAAGAGAAGAAGAGAGAAGAAGAATGGTGCGGCCCAGGAAGAAAAACCCTAAATCTACATCGATCCACAGAACCAGTGGAGGTTTTTTCTCGGATTTTGTAGCTACACCGATCCTGTGGATCGGTGGAGGGTCTTTTTTCAGATTTTTTTGCAGCTACACCGATCCACAGGATCGGTGCAGGTATTTTCCCGTGTGGTCGCTGTGGCTGGCGCATAAAGGGCTCCACCGGTCCCTAGGACCGGTGTGGTCTGTGTTTTTTTTGCTCCACCAGTCCTAGGGATCGGTGGAGGCTATTTTCCTAAATCCAAATACTCAAGGCTGGTTTGGTTAAAATAATTTAGAGCAATTCTATTTAAAAAAAAAATCTAACTTTATGGTAGAGAGAAGAGAGAATGCAAACTCAAAATATATTCTTATATTAAAACAAGAGTACAAGAGACTTCTATTACACGGCTTTCATACTCTACTCATACTATTTTCTAGACCTTTCATAAAAGTTACAAAATATTAAAATACAACAAGAGAATTTCAATTTGATTACTACTTTTATGTCGGCAATTAACAAACATGATTTTGAAGACTTTTGACTTCTCATTTGTTTATCCAAAAATGGAGTCGGTGCAATTAAGTTTACATTTCAACATCAGGTCCATCCAATCTACAATTTTAAATGGATAAAGGATCGCTGGCAGAACATGAGGGTTCTGTTGACCCCAGTCTAGTCTTGTATTTATAGAAATGTAGTTGATTTTCTATGAGCGACTCTCCGTAGTCAGTAAACACAGCAACAACACGAGCTAAGATAATATGATTTTTGTGACCCCTGTTGTACCATCTCATCTCGTTTTCGTCTTAATTTTTCCCTCTAATAATGTGTGAAAAGATTTTTTCTGGACTGATAATTGCAATCAGTGTTATTGCTACGAGTAGACTATTCATTATTTTCCACTATTAATGACAAATTATTAGGTCACTTGTACAGTTTGGTAAACACTTATTATGAATGTGAGGACATTTTTTCTTAAAGAATTGACGACTTGATCGTACGACATATCAACAATCCAGACTTATCTCGTATGTTATTAATTTATTTATTTAACAATTTATTTCATTTGAGAGAGGGTGGGAAATAAATTCGGTACTATTGGATCTTAATTTATTGGGAGAATTTCATATATACCACTCAAAAACTGTGAAATTACATATTTATCATTCAAATTTCTATAATTACATATTTACCATCTAAAAATCTAATAACTCACATATTTACCCAATCAATCAAAATCTTAGATTAATTAGAGATTAATTAAGTTTAATATTATAAAGATATAATTAATACTTGGATTAGTCCCTTCCTCTTCTACGTACTGGGCGAATTTCTTAAGTGGTCTTTTGCTAATCACGTACCTAAGAACCCTTAGAAGTGCCATGGTTTCAACATGAAACGGATCTGCAGCACAATACAAAGGCTGTATAAAGGAGAGGATATAAAAGAGAACGTATTTAAGGAGAGAAAGAGAGGGTGCTAAGTTAATCCTTAATTAATTATAGTTTTAAGAATATTAAGCATAATTAATGTTAATTTTGGGTATATTTGATATATACTAAAGTTATATTGGGTAAATATGTGAGTTATTAGATTATTAGATGGTAAATACGTAATTATAGAAATTTGAATGGTAAATACGTAATTTCATAGTTTTTGAGTGATATATGAAATTCTCCCTAATTTATTTCCCACTCTCTCTCATCCTTTTTGGGATCCAATAGTTCCGAATTTATGTGGTCTGTTGTGTTTCAGTGGTATTTCTTGTGTTCCTGTGGTGGCTGGATGACTGTCCAGTCGGCACCCTTAGCGTCCACTTCAGAGTGGACCCCACGCACCCTTAGCGTCAAGAGCTCGGGCCCGATGCTATCTCTTTACCCAATTTGCAAAAGTTCTAGGGACAAAAGGAACTTTTTCTGCATTTTTTTAAGTATTTGGTCACAGTCAATAGTCAATCGGTTGACCGATATTTTAAAAATATCCTGAGTTAATTACCGATGAATAAATATGCCCACGGTTGTCTAAGAATTTTAAATATGTCCAAAACCGGTCATTTAATGGCCGTAGCCCACAACTTTTTTTTTTTTAGGGGAAACCGGCTATTAAATGGCCGGTCCCCCATTTAAAATTTTTTTTTTAAGAGACAAATAGATAAAATGCTGAAATCTCAACACTAAAAAATCGAATAGATTTTTTAATATTTGTTATATTACTTTTTTGATAGCATATTTATACTAAAATACGTTAAATTACTTGAAATTTTGTTAATTTATGTTGATTGATACTAAATTATTTTAAATTATGTTAACTTTTTTTAAGAGACAAATAGCTGAAATGCTGAAATATAACACTAAAAAATCGAATTGTTTTTTAAAATATTTGGTAGATTACATTTTTGATATATAATTAGCATATTTATACTAAAAGACGCTAAATTACTTGAAATTATGTTATTTATCCTGAATTACACTAAATTACTTGAAATTACAATAATTATGTAGAATTATGCTAAAA
Organism: Carex kokanica; assembly: GCA_025461125.1. NCBI lineage: Eukaryota > Viridiplantae > Streptophyta > Magnoliopsida > Poales > Cyperaceae > Carex > Carex kokanica. The sequence continues at coordinate 232,814 of JAJGRX010000870.1, forward strand.
TACGGTAAATTACGCTAAATTACGTATGAATAGGGATGATATCTTCACTAAAAAGGCGAAAAACGACGACGAAACTTCAAACGGCCATAAAACGGCGCTCGAGTGTCCGATTTCAGTAAATGACCACTTTTCGAAAAAACTTGCAAACAATACGCATGCGTCCGAACTGGCTATGCCAGATTTCCAAATGCAGAATCGCCAAAAAACAAAGGGAAGAGCCTCAACACTTCAGTTGAAGTTTCCGATTAAGATTTTCATTTCTATTCTCCAATCTACGTAGCTCAGTAAATTAATTATATAATGAACTTGTAGATACCAATTTTATTATTTTGGAATTTTTTTACTATTTTTTATGATTTATGAAAGATGGAACAAAATCGGACTTATTCATACATAATTTAGCTTAATTTATCGTATTTAGCATAATTCTACATAACTATTGTAATTTAAAGTAATTTAGTATAAATCAACATAAATTAACATAATTTGAAGTAATTTAGCGTATTTTAGTATAAATATGCTAATTATATATCAAAAAGTAATCTAACAAATATTTAAAAAAAATTTGATTTGTTAGTGTTATATTTCAGCATTTTAGCTATTTATCTCTTAAAAAAAATTAACATAATTTCAAGTAATTTAGTGTAAATCAGCATAAATTAATGTAATTTGACAAAAGAATTTAGCGTAATTTGACAAAGGTATTTTAGTATAAATATGCTATCAAAAAGTAATTTGACAAAGGGAAAAAAATTCGATTTTTTAGTGTTATATTTCATCATTTTATCTATTTGTCTTTTAAATAAAAATAAAAAACATTTAATGGCCGGTCGGGCTTTTTAATCGGGACCGGCCATTAAATGGTCGATTTGGACATATTTAAAATTCCGAGCGAACCGTGCACAAATTATTAATCTCTAATTAACTTAGGGTATTTTTAAAAATCTTCGGATCGGGTGAAGTATTATAATATACTTATTCATTATCTATTAAGCTAACAAAAATAATCTTTACTATATTCATATCCGATAATAATTCTCTATAAAACGACTGCTTCCTCTCCAGAGTCCAGACCCCAGGCAATCCCATCCAAAACAGTGAGAGAGGAAGTTCAGCAAACATGGCAACACCAAAGGAGGGTCAAACTTTATGGAGCTGCAATCAGCGGATACTGCACCATGGTGCACCACGCGCTCCGACTTAAAGGCGTGGCGTACCGACTATGTGGAAGTTGATCTGAAGAACAAGAGTGAAGAGTTTCTCAAGCTGCACCCGGTGCACAAGAAAGTGCCGATCTAGTGGTCGATGGGAAACCGATCCCTGAATCACTAGTTATATTGCAGTATGTGGATGAGACATGGAAGGAGCCTCCTTTATTGCCCCAAGATTCTTACTTAAGATCCAAGTTCGGTTTTGGGCTGATTTTATCTACCAAAAGGTAATACAACTCCAATTTTAGCAACAGTTTGATTTGGATTTAATTATCAGAAGAATTAATAAAAGAGACTCAAATAGTATCCCTTCCTCATAGATCTTTTGTTTTAGTCCAAACTAGGACCCTTTTTGTTAAACTATTAAGATTTGTGTTTTTAAAGTTTTTACAATTTTACTAAACTATTTGGATCTTTCACCTAAAGAACAAAAGATTAAATATGACGAAGTAAATTTCCCTGATCCTAATGATAATGACCCCAGGCCACGGTAACCTACGCCATTAGATCAACGAGGGGGAGGCACAGAATAGAGCAGGTGAAGAATTTCTTAGCCACCTTAAAACTCCTAGAAGACGGCATAACAAGGACGTCCACAGGTGCACCGGCCCCGTTCATCCATGGGGAGCAGCCAGGGATATTGGATGTAATCCTCGGGCCGCGTAAGACTGGGTTTCAACGTCTTGAACAAATGCTTACCGGCGTGAAGCTGTTTGATACAGGACCTGCGACCCCGCTCTTGTGCTCCTACATGGATGCTTATACAGAGCTTGCTGTAGTTAAAGGACACAGAACTGATGCTGAGTCAGTATGCGCATGCGTGGACCTCAGCTCCATTGATGCTTAGTTGTTTTTTTTCTGTAGTATTTGCAAATAATCTGTTCTTGTGTTTGTGATGAATAAAAGAGTTTTCTTTTTTAAATAACTCTTTAACCAAAATCCATATCTCACACAGGCAAAATTAGAATAGACGTAAATCCCAGATTAATGTACGTTTTTGAGAAATGTATATAAATAAAGACATTTTTGAGAGAAGATGTCCAAAGTAGAACAGTTAAATCAAGAACCCTTACAATGACGTATATGAGTTAAATGTATCAGAAAACTAGTTACCCAAAAACGATATATGGACAAAAGAGGAACAGTCCCCGTCCAGCCCCTTTAGCCACCACCAACACCTCTGTTCTGCCGCTGTCAATGTCAGATGTGTTGTTCCTCCCTCCACTAAGCAGCATTCAGCAGTCCAGTTATGGTACCAGTAACAGTTAAAACATCCGGGACAATATATCTACAATTGTAAATGGATGATTGATCGACGGTGGCACAATGAAGGGAGTGGTTCAGTTGACCCATGATATTTTGCGAAAAAGGAAGATATTAGTGCCACATGGGTTGTGTGATGGGTGACAATTGCCCCATCGAGTCGGCTGTCCATCTCTTGTTCCTATGTCCTTACGCTTCACATGTCTGGTGGTTGCTTTCAAGGAAATTGGGATGCAAACTTATGATACCGAATGGCAAATGTTCAGGAAATCTGGTTATCATCATTGACTGAGGTACGAACAGCGTGTCGGGTAAGTGACCGAACCTGGATGTGTTGGTTCCTGAGTGCAGTGTGGGGGATTTGGATAAAAAGGAACGCAAGGATATTTAGAGGGACATTAACCCCTCCAAAAATTCTGGTTGACAAAATCGCGCAGGAGAGTGAGTTGTGGTTGTAGAAGGGAAAGAATGGTACCAGTATATGATTGCTGTTTATTCATGATTGCATACGATGTAATGTTTCTGTTTTCTTATTTTCTAGTTTAGTTTAGCTTGATTGGAGTAGGGGCATGTATTGTATGGTTCATGAACTGTATGATGAGCAAGCTGTAATTATTTTTTATCAATGAAAACCTTGGCAGCATCTGCCAAGTTTCTCAAAAAAAAAAAAAAAAAAAAAAAAAAAGCCCTCATAGCTAGTTAGTCAACACAGCAACACCAGAGCTAAGATAATTTACTTTATGTGCCCCCTGTGGCTATCATCTCATCTCGTTTTTGTCTTAATTTTCCCCACTGGTAATGTGTGGAAATAGATTTTTTAAGGACTGATAGCAACACTACGAGTAGTAAATGATGTGGTGCAAACTATTCATTATTTTCCACCATTAATGACAGATTATTAGGCCACTTGTACAGAGTTAGGTAATGTCTGATTACTGAGGTGAAATTAGTCTCCTCCATAATTTTTTTCTTCCCATTTCCCCATTTTTGTTATTGTCCTATGTCTTGACGGTTGAAATCATTATTATGATGCAAATCTATATTTGCAAATTATTTTGTTATGTAAATAATTTAGTTATTGTCCCATTTTTTTGTTATTGTCCCATTTTTTAGTTATTTGCAAATTATGTTTTTGTTATTGTCCCATTTTTTAAGGACTGATGCAAATCCATTTATAAATTTAGTTATGTACGTAATACCTCTAAATCTGAATTAAGAATTAAGAATGCATCTAAATTAAGAATAAAAATATTTGTACTGCTATGGACAAAATTGCCTCATCGGTACTTGCACTTTGGCATAAATAATGGAGCAATAAAAGAAGTTTACCCTTTGTTCTGTCATAATCAATTACCAACTTAGAGAATTTTCCAACTTTTACCCTTTGTATTATTTTCCTTGTAAATAAGTCCCTAAAACTATGTACCAGTAAACACAACAAGTTGGTACCGACCGGTACCAGTGTTTGGAGGGTCAGAGATACTCTCATACTAACTTGGAATAGCACCATAAAGGTATTGCTTGCTTGATTTTTCAAAAACTATGTACCAGTAAACCCACATTAATTCTATTTTCCATTCAGAGTAGGAATTGCTTGCTTGATTTTTCAAAAGTTACCAAGTCCTAAATCGAATTAAAAAAGATATAGGACAGAAATAAAAAAGCCCTACTCTGAGAGAGAGAGAGATTGTACCAGAGAGAGAGAGAGAGAGAGTTGTTGGTCGGGGTCGGTCGGCAGCGGGGTCGGGCGGCTGAGGATCGGGCGGCAGCAGCGGTGGCCAGCAGAGAGGAGAGGTCGGGCGGTAGTGGGGTCGGCCTGATCAGCGCCGGGGATAGGGCGGAGGGGTCGGGCGAGTCGGGGGCGGCCGGCATTTTTTTTCTCGCTAAACCTAAAACGCGGGAGGAGACAGAGAGAAGAAAAACTCGCACAGGTTTTTTCTAGGAGGCACCCTTCTGCGACCGGGCCAAATCTGTCGCTTAAGGCTGTGGGCGCCGATCTCTGAAGAGTTCGTCTCCGATGCATTTAATTTTGTTTTTTGTTTTTTGGGGAGTCTTCAGCGACCGGCGACAGGACCGGTCTCTGAAGACAAGTTTTGTTATAGTACTGTGACATCGCCGAAGCATACTATTCTTCTTGTTTTCTTTCGTTTTTGTAGTTCAAAATATATATGTTTGAAAAATGCTGTCTATATAAACATCAACTTAATTTGAATAATATATATGATCTGAAAATTCTCATCTAATGGGTTATGGGTTGGTTGAATTCGGATAAGTTTTGACTTTCGATCATCATTGAATTTTTGGTTGGGTTAGATTTTTTATTGTAGTGACATCGCCGAAGCATACTATTCTTCTTGTTTTCTTTTCGTTTTTGTAGTTCAAAATATATATGTTTGAAAAATGTTGTCTATATAAACATCAACTTAATTTGAATAATATATATGATCTGAACTAGTTAACCACATCTCACAAATGGTCTAGATTGATGACTTTAATATAGATTTGACAAACATATAAAATTAAATGTAGTACAATCATTGATCTATTAGTCCTGGCTTGAGAAACAAGTACAATTAAATGAAGCTAATAACTCTCTATAAATTAAACGGCTACTTCCTCCAGACCAAGGCAAACAATCCAAAAAGTTCTGAAACAAAAAAAAAAAAAAAACAGAGAGAGACAGAAGTTCCATAAACATGGCAACACCAAAGGAGGTCAAACTTTTTGGAAATACACTCAGCGGCATCTGCACCTTGGTGCACCACGCACTCCGACTTAAAGGCGTGGCATACGACTATGTGGAAGTTGATCTGAAGAACAAGAGTGAAGAGTTTCTCAAGCTGCACCCAGTGCACAAGAAAGTGCCGGTTCTAGTGGTCGACGGGAAACCGATCCCCGAATCACTAGTTATATTACAATATGTGGAGGAGACTTGGAAGGAGCCTCCTTTATTGCCCCAAGATTCTTACTTAAGATCCAAAGTTCGGTTTTGGGTTGATTTTATCTACCAAAAGGTAATACAACTCCAATTTTAGCAAGAGTTTGATTTGGATTTAATTAGACTTTTCTTTATAAAAATGATTCTATAAAATTATCAGAAGAATGAAAGAGAACTCAGTGTCCCTTCCTCATAGGCTTTTGTGTCTTTTACTTCTTATACTCTTACTAAAAAATACTGGATCTTTCACCTAAAAGAAACAAAAGGTATGACGAATTAAATTTCCTGATCCTCATTGATGATACCACAGATGGTGCCAGTAACCTACGCCATTGGATCAACCGAGGGGGAGGCACAGAATAAAGCAGTTGAAGAATTTCTCGGCCACATCAAAACTCTAGAAGACGGCATTAACAAGGATGTCCACGTGCCCGGCCTGTTGGATGTAATCCTTGGGCCGTTTAAGAACTGGCTCCAACAAATCGAACAAATGCTTGCCGGCGTGAAGCTGTTGGATAAGGAGCACATCCCGCTCCTGTGCTCCTTAACGGATGCTTATAGAGCTTGCTGTAGTTAAGGACACAGAATTGATGCTGAGTCAGTATGCGCATGCGTGACTTTACGTTCGATTGATGATTAGTTGTTTTTTTTCTACAGGAGTATTAGCAAATAATCTGTTCTTGTGTTTTGTGATGAATAAAAGAGTTTTTTTCTTTGGAAATTATATATACTCTTTAACCAAAATCCATATCTCACAGGCAAAATCATAATAGACTTACATGTTACATCTCAAATTAAATACTTTATTGAGAAATATGTATACAAATAAAGTTACCAAAATTGAAAAATAACAAAAGGTAAAATACATCCAGACTCTGCTGCCACCACCAACACTCCCCTCTGTTAAATCCTCACTGGAATAACATTAGTGTTCCTTCCTCCATAACACATCAGCATTTTCCAGTTATAGTACCAGTAATAGTTGACCAATCAGGTGTTAGACATAATCTTAAGATTTTTTTTTTTTAAATAGAATTACTCTAAATTCTTTTAACCAAAATAGCCTCCACCGATCCCTAGGACCGGTGGAGCAAAAAAAACACAAACTACACCGGTCCTAGGGACCGGTGGAGTCTGTTTTTTGCCAGGCACCAGTGTCGCCACAGAAAATCCCGCACAATGCTCCACCGATCCCTAGGACCGGTGGAGGCTTGATTTCGCGATTTCAAACCGACGCGGCTCCCCTTCTCTGTCTCTCCCTTTCCTCTCCACCATTACTCCTTTTCTTCTTCCGAACTCAATTTTTTTTTTCTTTTATCCTCTCAATTTACTCAATCATTTCTCCATCCAATTGTTTTAAAATTTCTGAATCGTCTAAGAGAGTTAGAAACTCTTCAGATCTACAATTTTGACAAGGTAAATATCCCTCTTTTTATAATTTTTTATTTTAGCCGAATTAAATTGAATAATTAATTTAATTTAGTTTGTTTAGCATATTTAGATTGTTTTTGTGAAATATAGTGTTAAATTAGTATTTGGTGCAATTTAGTGTTGATTTGAAGTATATTTAGTAATTTAATGGTAATGTAGTGTAATTTGGAGTTCATTTGATGTTAATTTAGTGTAATGTAGTGTTAATGTAGTGTTAATTTAGAGTTTATTTGATGTTAATTTAGTGTAATGTAGTGTTAATTTAGAGTTTATTTGATGTTAATTTAGTGTAATTTGGTATATATGTAGTATAAATTTGTGTAATTAAATGTTCATGTAGTATAATGTAATTTTTTAGTAATTTGTATTATAATTTTTGTAAAATTAGATAAATGTGTGATGACTCTCATGAAGTTTAAAATTAGATAAAATTATAAATGTGTAAAATTAGTAATATGTAGTATAAATTTGTGTAATTAAGTGTTCATGAAGTATATTATTAAAATCAAAATTAGATGATATGTTATTTACATGTAGTTAAATTTTTATTATTGTAGCCATATACTTGAAAAAATATTTGTTTATATAATTATGTGTGATGACTCTCATCAGTTGCAAAAATATCTGTTTATCAAATTTTCTAACAAAGTCAATGGATAATCTGGATTATTCGGAGTTGTTGAAATTAGCACCACAGAACCACAGGCATGGGAAGTTCGTGATATGGTAATTTTGATTATATTTATTAATTATTTGTTGAAAATAAATATTATATGAAGTATTTGAAGGGTTTATAATGTTTTAATTCTTTTTGGCAGCCTACCTCTTCATTGCAGGTAAATTCACATCAGACTAGTATTGCTTACAACAGTCGGATGGACGATGCTTTGAAGAGGTTAGGGTTGTATCAAATTGCTCGCCTTAATGATTGCAAGATTGATCCGCATTTGATTACTGCTCTGGTTGAGAGGTGGAGGCCGAAGACCAATACATTTCATCTACCTGTCGGTGAGGTGACAGTGACGTTGGAAGATGTTGCATGTCTATGGGGCTTATCGATTAAGGGTAATTAATAATCAGAAGTTGTTTATCGGTTAATTTAATTAACTATTTATAAAAAATAAATTGTTAATTGTATAATTGTTTTAATTTGCAGGTGACGCAATTACTGGCACCAGCGATACTGATTGGGACCCATACTTAGAGTTTGATCTAGGGGGCTGATCCGGCTATTTTTTACAATCACCTCCATCAGACAATGTCATACAAATATAGGATTTATAATCCTAACACTGAGAAAGAACGATTGTCCGTCTCTGCTTATGCGCTTAGACTGAAATGGTTGCGGGCGCAATTTAGTTTACCCTTAGAAGCTTGGCACAATGATGAGACAGTTGCACGGTACACCCGAGGTTTTTGTATGGATTTATTCGGGTCGGTTATGTTTCCAGATTCAAGTGCGGATGGAGTCCCTGCGATGTACTTGCAATTCATCACTGATCTAGAGACTACACTAGAATACAATTGGAGAGGTGTTGTACTTGCACATCTCTATCGAGAGTTGCCACGTGCTTGCCACGTGGGGGCAGACACGATAGCGGGTCCGATGTTGTTGTTACAGATTTGGTCATGGACTCGATTTGCTGTTGGTCGGCCTATACCCCGATCAGAGCCACCTCCCTTCGGTGGTGCCGATGAGGATACGAGGAATGCTTTCGGTGTGAAGTGGACCACCTTTCATTTGTGGCCAGAAAACCTTCACTTAGGTAAAAAGATTTATAATTCGAGATAACTTCGATAGATTTATAATTGTTTTTTAAAATTTATATTTTTTTGACAGGTGGTACAGCCACGTATAGAGATAGCTTCGATAGACTAGCTGATGAGACAGTTAACTGGCGACCATATGTTGATTACTATGATCAGTTACCTCGACATGTCCGACGACAAAGGAGGTATTGGATGAGCTGCGATTACGTGATTCATTTTTGGATAGTGGAGTTTCAGCATGCGGATAGGGTCATGCGCCAGTTTGGTAAGTACCAAGAGATCCCACATCCTTCTCCTCTACCATGGGATGAGATCAGTTATTTACAACAGACGTGGTATCACGATGGTAATTCAACAAGGGATGGCTGTTGGGAGATTACTCTTAGTGAGTTCATCGAGAAGCCTCCAGTATTAATTGGAGAGCGGAGACCATATGACATGAGGAGGCATCACATGTACATGCATTGGTTCAACGCGCGTGGTATGAGATATTTGTATATATCAGATAACAATCCGCAAGCTCTACAACGTCAGGCTCCCCCGCGGACAGGAGATGTTGCTACACTGGCATACGTTCCTCATGGTCACAGGCATTCTCGTGTGGTTCGTACATTATATTTTTTTCAATCAAACTATTTGTTTCAATATTAATGTACAATATGTAACAGTTCGAAATGTGTTATGCAGATTTCTCGAGTGATACAATTCACTATGCAGGCAATAGACATGGTGAAAACCCCGGGACAAGTGGCATACGGCAAGATAATGCTCGAGAACGCTCGTGACATGATGGAGGATATTGATCAGATCCATATCTTCCGAGGCATACTCGATAGTGCTGGGATCCCTATGAACTTGGACATGATCAGTTTAGATGATGATTTCCCTGATCAGCATTATCGTCGCCCTACAACTTCAGAGCCTCCCCCGACGTGGGACAACTTCATGAGCGGCACAAAGCATGGATCTATATCTCAGTTCATGATCGATGAACTAGCGGGAGGCATTAGTATGATGGGACCATCCACTGCAGATCCGGGACAGCTTACAGCAAATTATGCTCCATCCACTTCAGATGCACCACCTCAAGGCCGTATAAGGATTCCAACAGATCCGTACACTCCCGGGACTGACGCCCTTGGACCACCGCATCGCCGATGAAGGCGTTAACATGTTTCGACTGAGTAAGTGCCTCTATTAATTTTTTTGCATGATGCCTTTTAGTTTTTCATTGGATCCATTATTTATTGATTAATGCATGATGCAATTTTTTTTTTTTGCAAAGGTATCTGAAGGTTAATGTTAGATTGGATCCATTATTATATGTATGCTATCTGTAATGTTAAGTGGACTACTGTAACTTTAATTGGACTAACTTTAATTATCCTTTAAATTATGCTTATTTCAATTTTTGTAGCATGGCTAAATGTGTTGTATAAATTATGCTTATTTGAATCATATTTGAAATTCATGTATGTACTACTGAAGCATAATTTCTTGATTAATAGCACAGCAATAATCAAGTTTGCCAACGCCAACGTCATAACATGATACAATAAAAATGTCCAAAGATAATCAAGTCTGCCAACGCCAACGTCATAACATGATACAATAAAAATGTCTAAACAAGATACATCCCTAAAAATACAATAAAATGTCAACATAAATTCTTAGAATACAATAAAAATGTCTAAATAAGATACATTAATGCATGTCATAACATGATAAAATATAATTTGTAAACTTAAAAATCCCTAAATCCTACGAGTTTATCGAGTCGATGCACCTGTTACAAAATTAGTACAACTTAGTTCAAATAAAATGGTAATTATGCAAACGAATTGTCTTTTGAATTTTTAAATTGTTATACCTGAATGTCTTGCTGTAGTTGACTCTTGATTATGTTGTCGAGCATTTCGCCTCGTGGCAGGGGCCTCCATTTTGTCCATAGTCATTATTCTTCGCTTGTGTTTTCTCCTACCCTTATTTACTTTATTCCGATCTGGCCTTATAATGGGCCCATTATACAATGGCCAATCCCGTTTATTTCCAAATCTATTGAAATGACCAGACCAAGTGTTTATATAATTTTGCAAGCTGTAATATGGGCTTACATAGTCGTTAGGATTTAGCCTCCTCACGAAACAAACTGCAAGAACATGGTTACAAGGGATTCCTGTTAATTGAGGTCTCCGACACACACATGTAGGCATCCCTTCTGGAGGGAAGGTAACATCGTACTTCACTTCGCCTCGAGCACCCTTCAATAAAAAAATAATATTTACATCAAATGTATTACATAGAAATTAAATAATTAGATTTATCGAATTATTGACTTACTGTCTCGAGAATTCCCTTTGTATCAATAACCTCATAGTTGTTATGGCCATAATACATCGGTCTTACATTATGTTTCCTTGCTTTCTTATTACGACGATGTAAAAGTAGTGTAATGTTCAACGAAAAATCCAATCCCGTTACCTCCCATCCAATCGCGGCCTCCCGCCTATTTACAAACCAGTCGACGCACTTATAAAAGGTCTTATCAACAATTGCACACACGGGTAGTTACCTGGCAATCCTAAATACACTGTTTAGTACCTCAGAGCCATTACTTGTCATTATACCCCATCGATTGAGGAATCCATCATGCACTTGTGCCCACTTATGCAGAGCCAAAGGCTCTGCATCAGAGTTGCGGAGCCGTTTACCAAATTTCATAATGTAGTCATGTACGGCTGCATCTCTTTGCCTAATCATCTCCATCCCCTCTTCAAATCTCCAGATTTTTTTCTTCTCAACAAATTTCTTGAACACCTTTTTGATCCACTTTTCAGGGTATTTTTTCCAAATATTTTCACAAATATGCTGTGAACACAGTCGGTGGACAGCTTCACCAGTTTCCTCACACCATCCCAGATTAGGAGCCTCAAACACCCCTCGTATACCAAGGTGCTGGTCCGAAATAACACATATTTTTCCTGGCCCGACAACATTGATAGGCAACCAATTCATAAGCCAACCCCAATTTTCTATAGACTATTTTTCACAAATTGCAAATGCAAGTGGCAAGAGTTGTTGCTCTGCATCGTAAGCACAAGCCATAAAAAGTTTACCCTTGTATCTTCCGGATAAGAACCCGGCATCAACACTGATAACGGGTCGAAGATGAGGCCATGCTGCAATGCATGCCCCAAATGCCCATGCAATCCGGTTGAAAATATCGATATTAAACTCGGTTGATGGTTCATGTTCTATTAGGTACTGTGTACCTGGATTAGATGCTTTGATGGCACCCAAAAGCGATGGCAGCAACTCGTAAGACTTCTCCCAGCTCCCAAACAAGTCCGCAATTGCAAGTTCCCTACCTCTCCACAACTTGTTATACGAGGGCACTACTGTGTCAAATTTAACTTTAACCAGATGCTTGAACATTTTCATGCTTAACTCCAGATCATCTTTCAAAGCCGGTTTAATAACATCAGCAATTACTCTGGCAGTCATTTGATGACTATCCAACTTTTCAGCACTTCCAAAACATGTGTGGATAAACGGGTTGGTGGAAATTGTCCATGCACCTGTTGGTACTACAATTGCATACAATTTCCATTGGCATTTGGAAGATTTACATTTAACTCTATACTTAGTTTTGCTGCTGTTTAGCACGACTAACTCTGTATTTTTTGGTAGGTTAAAATCAGCAAGTTCTGCTATTAGTTTGGCTTTGGATTCAAACATTTGACCTTCAGCAAATTTTTCATCTAACCTGGGGAGGTTCGCAAAAAATACACGATCCGCGTATGGCATTGGCAATTCATCGTGGAATGATGAACATGGATGCTTAAGTCCTCGATTCAGGAATGGGATCGACTTGTGCCAATCCTTCAATATTTCTTGGGCGTTCATTTCAGCCTCCGCCTCGTCCATATCTGCGTCCCATGCTTCAGCCGAATCGTCATCATCAAAAGAACTTGTATCAGATTCTGTGTCTTTTTCTGATTGCTCACAAGGGTCATCACCAGCCTGAACTGGATGTGTGTAGGTGTGTACAGGTACACTGCCCGAGTCAGGATGAAAGCCGGTCTGAACCGACGGTGTGTTACTACCTCCAGGCAAACTATCTGGACACGGATCATAACTGCTTTGGTTTCTACCCTGGTGCGCCTCAGCTACCAATTCTATAACCTTAAATCCAGACACTTGAGCTACTGTTTGTTTAATGACATCCCAAGTTTCCTCATTTTCTATCCGAAATAATGAGAAATGGTACGATCCGGGATGTGCTGTGTTCATACGTACCCTGATTGTCAATTTAACTCGACTCGGAAGCAATTCAAGTCCAACGTATATTTGCCGTCTTATAATAGCAAAACTGGTAGAATCAGATACGGTAAAGGTAAATGCAGCCCCTATGTCATAACCAACACCTGTTGAAGTGCTTTGGAGGTTACCACCGTAATACACATTGATCAATAGCAGTGATATTTTGCTGAACAAAAATCAAACACTAAATTAACTCCAAATATTTTTCAATTTTACAACACTAAATATAAACATATATTTTTTTTAAAAAAAACTCACAATATTAATCAGAAGACGATGTTGAGTACAATGGTGGTGGCGATCTGTTCATACGACAACTCCTCTATTGAACTTGAAAAAAACGAAATAAGGAAAGAAAGAAGAAAGAAGAAAGAAGGAGGCTGGGAAGAGAAGAAGAGAGAAGAAGAATGGTGCGGCCCAGGAAGAAAAACCCTAAATCTACATCGATCCACAGAACCAGTGGAGGTTTTTTCTCGGATTTTTGTAGCTACACCGATCCTGTGGATCGGTGGAGGTCTTTTTTCAGATTTTTTGCAGCTACACCGATCCACAGGATCGGTGCAGGTATTTTCCTGTGTGGTCGCTGTGGCTGGCGCATAAAGGGCTCCACCGGTCCCTAGGACCGGTGTGGTCTGTGTTTTTTTTGCTCCACCAGTCTTAGGGATCGGTGGAGGCTATTTTCCTAAAATCCAAATACTCAAAACTGGTTTGGTTAAAAGAATTTAGAGCAATTCTATTTAAAAAAAAAAATCTAAATTTATGGTAGAGAGAAGAGAGAATGCAAACTCAAAATATATTTCTTATATTAAAACAAGAGTACAAGAGACTTCTATTACACGGCTTTCATACTCTACTCATACACTATTTTCTAGACCTTTCATAAAAGTTACAAAATATTAAAATACAACAAGAGAATTTCAATTTGATTACTACTTTTATGTCGGCAATTAACAAACATGATTTTGAAGACTTTTGACTTCTCATTTGTTTATCCAAAAATGGAGTCGGTGCAATTAAGTTTACATTTCAACATCAGGCCCATCCAATCTACAATTTTAAATGGATAAATGATCGATGGCAGAACATTGAGGGTTCTGTTGACCCCAGTCTAGTCTTGTATTTATAGAAATGTAGTTGATTTTCTATGAGCGACTCTCATAGTTAGTAAACACAGCAACAACATGAGCTAAGATAATATGATTTTTGTGACCCCTGTTGTATCATCTCATCTCGTTTTCGTCTTAATTTTTTCCTCTAATAATGTGTGAAAATAGATTTTTTCTGGACTGATAATTGCAATCAGTGTTATTGCTACGAGTATACTATTCATTATTTTCCACTATTAATGACAGATTATTAGGTCACTTGTACAGTTTGATAAACACTTATTCTGAATGTGAGGACATTTTTTTCTTAAAGAATTGACGACTTGATCGTACGACATATCAACAATCCAGACTTATCTTGCATGTTATTAATTTATCTATTAACAATTTATTTCATTTGAGAGAGGGTGGGAAATAAATTCGGTACTATTGGGATCTTAATTTATTTCCCACTCTCTCATCCTTTTTGGGATCCAATAGTACCGAATTTATGTGGTCTGTTGTGTTTCAGTGGTAATTCTTGTGTTCCTGTGGTGGCTGGATGACTGGATCCATTGAATTCAAGATATTTTTTAAGCTTTAAATATTGGATCCGATTTTTTTTTTTTCGAATCTGTATATGCTTATAAGAACTCAGCCACTAATTATAATATCTTATATAAAATATTAATTTCTACAAAAAAGAAATTATGGATTTTGAAAGACCGATATCCATGACAAATGTCCAGTTTTGACTGGTCAAATACTTTTGATAGTTGATTTTGAAGCCAGGAAATAATGCACACACACGTCACAATTATAAAATAAATTAAGCTTATCAAATTAACTAACTTTGCTGTTCCGCGGTTCAGCCTAACGAGTCGGAAAATAAATCTGCTGTGATTCTCGGGAATCGCAGACCCTGCGATCCCGAATCTCAGCTGTTGGTTTTTTTCGTGATGCGTGCATGAAAATTTACTTTTTCAAAGTGTTTTCGAGATCCGCGCACAGAAAAATTTGAACCGTTGATTCGGAATCGCAGGATCCTGCGATCCTACCCAGGATCGCAGCAGATTCGGACTCAGCGAGTCGGCAGGCAGTCCAGTCGCCACGTCCACTTCAGAGTGGACCCCACGCACCCTTAACGTCACAGCTCGGGCCCCATGCTATCTCTTTACCCAATTTGCAAAAGTTCTAGCCGAAATTTTTATATATAAGAAAATGAATAAATAAAATATTAAAAATAAGAAACTATTCACCAGAATTTCAAAAATAAGAAGGACGCCATCCCAGGTGCCGACCGGGCAAAAAAAAAAACAAAAAATTAGGGACGCCATCCCAGGTGCCGACCGGGGAAAAAAAAAAACTAAAAATTCGGGACGCCATCCCAGGTGCCGACCGAGGAAAAAAAATATATATAAAACCGGGACGCCATCCCAGGTGCCGACCGGGAAAAAAAAAAAAAAAATAAAACCGGGACGCCATCCCAGTTGCCGACCACTACTAAACTCGTTTATTTCTTCCGGTCTGTCACTCTCATGCCATTCTGGGGCTTACATTTTAGAAAATCGACGGACTCTGACGAATTTTACGGTAATAATTTTTTAGTTAATTTATTTACAATATTTTTTAACTCAATTTGTTGTATAACTTTTAATATTTACATTTTGTAATTAATATTTATTGTATAGGGTTTTTCGGAAACAATCCATCATGGTATTAGTAAATGTATTTATCGGCGGTGAAATTCGATACGGTCCGAGGGGCGCGGAGTATAGTATTAGTCATCGATACTCATTTCGTGCGACCGGTGAACAAAATTTTGAAGATTTGAAAGGTATGATTTATCGGCATTTTGGATATTCCGAGAATGAATACAACCTAATCATTTATGCTCGATGTAATGTTGGTACACCTACTGGCCGTTATTACGAGGTTGTGGAACTTATTTGCAATGAAGGTTGGAAGATAATTTTTGAGCAGTTAATGAATTCCGGAAGAGAATACCGTGTCATTGATTTTTTCATTGAGTTTGTTCCAATTGTGGGCGCGACGCAACTTCAGTTGTTATTTGATGGTAGGGTACCTGAGACGCAGCCAGAACCTCCTCAGTCTCGGTACTGTGATCCACATGCGGGTTCCAGTCGGACCCGACCTTGTCAGAGAGAACAAACACCGCCCCAAAATTTTTACTCTGAACCTTATCCCAACATGAATGAGTTTTCACCGGCCGTCCAGGCAGAGGTGAATTGGACACCATACGATAATTATAATAGTACATATGAGATGCCTGGTTTTGGTGATCATGGTCCCGATAATGACGACTTGTCACAAAGTGATGACGAGGATGATGGAGACTGTTGTGATGATGATGAATCTGATGAAAATGATTCGGAAGATGATGTCTTGCTAGAGTCTCATACACATGCAGATTTCGGTCGGGGTGACCGTTGCCCTATACCGAGTTTCAGTGATACATCTGGATTTCGGGAAGCAGATGTAGGTTTTTTCGGTACGACCCCACGTTTTGATGATAAATCTCTTGTGGTGGATCAAGTATTCCCGTCAAAAGATGCTATGAACAGAGTTATAAAGGAGTTCCATGTACGCAAGAATATTGAAGTGTATTGGAAAGAAAGTAGCAAAACCAAAATTGTGGTCGTGTGCAAGGACACCAGGTGCAATTGGCGACTGTATGCCACGTCTTCTTATTTTGGAGCTCGGTGGACAATTAAAACATTAAATACACCGCATACATGCCGTGCCCCAACTAATCGTACTGATCATGCACAACTAACTGCAGCAGTGATTGCCAATGCTATAAAGCAAGATATGAGAGAAGATGTTACAAAAAGCATTAGTGACATCAAATCGATAATCCGTGCTAAATTCGAAGGAATTGTTCCCAAGTACAACAGGTTATGGCGTGGCCGAGAGCTGGCAATTGAACAAATGTTTGGCAGTTGGGAGGGCTCATATACAATTCTCACACCAATTTTACAAGCAATAACTAGAGCAAATCCAGGGACAAAATGGGCAGTTAAATCAGAACCCACCGCGAAAGAGACAGAGCGATTGTTTAAAGCAGCAGCGTGGGCGTACGGTCCATGTATTGCGGCAGTGCCTCATCTGAGGCCTATCATTAGCATTGATGCATGCTTCCTGTCCGGTAGGTACAAGGGGAGATTGCTTATAGCTTGCGGTTATGATGCTGAGAATCAGTTGCTACCTTTGGCTTTTGGATTAGTTGAGGAAGAGAGTTTCGAGAACTGGGGATGGTTTATGAGGTGGCTGCGACAAGAGGTAATTGGTTTTGGAAGGTTCATGTGCGTTGTTTCAGATAGACACTTGGGAATAAGAAAGGTCTTCAAAGATAGACATGGTGGTTGGTGGGAGGACGGCGGAGAGTGTGTTCAGACATTGTGTACACAGCATGTCGCTGAGAATTTAATGAAGAAGGTCCATGACAAAGATGTTTGTGAGATATTTAAAATACTTGTCCGTAAAAGGAAGCCAAGAGCATATGAAGAGTGGATGCAAATTCTACGCCTAAAATGTCCGGCAGCAATTCCATACTTGGACAAAGTCGGTAAATACCGTGACAACGATGAATCTGAGGCCCCCAAACCATGGAAGGTATTTCAAACATTTGATTGCGGTGTCCGTTGGGGGATTATGACAACTAATGGGTCAGAATCATTGAACAATGTATTCCAAAAAAGTCGAAGACTACCGGTCGTCGCACTGGTCGAAGACACATTTGACAAACTAGTCGAATGGTTTAGGGAGAGAAAGGCGAAAGCCGTGGCTCGCATAAAAGAGGGACACGTGTGGGCAGGGCGGGTCGAAGCTTTGTTGGTTCGGCGCGGGACCCGTTGCCTTACAATGACTGCTAGACCCTTTGGTGAGCCACGGGGTGAGTATGATGTCATGGCCAAAAATGAAAAAGTTCATTGGCCAACTGATTGCGGAAGTATTTAACTCCAGCCGACCCATGAGGTTGTCTAAATCGTAGGCGACCACACCACTGAGCTCCAAATGCAGGGCAAGACTGGGGATTTGGTTTCCCCCAATCGGGTTCCCAACCTTTGTATGGGATCGGACGTCCGGTCTGCAACCGCGACCATGTCCAATGCTGTAAAAGTATCACCGGACCCGCTAGCTCTTTCACCATTTTTCTTTTACGAGTGACACTCACACATAGATGCCTGTAGAGCAATGCTAAAACAGCCCCACCCCAATTGTATTGCTCAGGCGTATTGAGATCCCGGAGAAACTGCAAATACATCACTGGCACCGAATCTCCAGATTTATCAGGAAAAAGTAAAGACCCAAACAAATCAAGTATGTAAGCCCTTGTATATTGATGTATCTGCTCCAATGTGGGCTGACCAGGACCCGAAGGCATGAATTTAAACCAATTTCGCAAACTTTTTAAATTAATGGCATACCCAGATTTTTTTATCTCACCGGGTCTTTTCTTTGTTTTCATCAAAGCATCCCATGTCCCAACTCCAAGACACTCATTTACTAAACCCTCCCAATTACCATCTGACACACCAGTCACCGGTATCCCCTTAATTGGCAAAGCCCACAAACAAGAAACATCCTCTAAAGTAATAGTCATCTCACCTACTGGAAGATGAAATGTATGAGTCTCTGGTCGCCAACGCTCTACGAGAGCACTGAGAAGTGAAGGATCGACGTTTACAATCTCCATTTGAGACACTTGATATAGGCCAAGACTCTTCAAGATGTTTTCACATTGCCAATGGTACGGAATACTGTGCTTGTGGCCTCGAGCCCTCATTCCATCATTAGGCTGCCATGGTTATAAGAATTGATTTAAAAACAATGACACTATGAATTTAAAACAAGTACAAGTTATACAAAAAATTTAGTAACTTACATCAGTAGAAACCAGTGAAGTCCGGTGTTGCTGATGTGGCATCCACAACAACGAACTAAAATTATTTGATGACTGAGTTTGAGGCACTACATCTTCGTCAAATGCATCATTAATGTTTTGATGGTAATAGTCACCACGAGGAGCTGACATCCTGCATGCACCACATTTTCATTATTCAAACCCTAAATTAATGACTAAAAATGTTCAAACAGAAATGAATTTTTCAAGTTGTTTCAAAATATTCATCACATATTTGAAAATAGATTCAACATTTTCAACAGTTGAACATAATTAATACATCAAATTTTTTGCCCAAAATTAATGAGCCGTTTGAATTGTGACAAGTAATTTAAAATAGAAAAACAATATATTAAAGTATTACATAAAATTAACTATAATCTTGTCTATAAAAACAAATTATACTACATAATTTGTTTTCAAATGAAAATAATTAATCTAATTTCTAAACCCTAAAGCGAAAATATATTTTAATTCTAATTTAACCAATTTATTTCACAACAAAATTAAGACGAAAATCTAAATATAAAACTAAACTACTTGATTCTAATTTTAGTTTAATAACATACTAATTTTAACTAATTTAAAAAAAAAAACGTACTTTTGTGGGTTTGCTGTCGGAATGTCGGAATCAGCGAGCTGCTGTCGGGATCAGAAACGGGACGCCATGGCGGGAGGGACGGGACGCCACGGTATGTGGGGCGGGATGGATGGGGACCAGACAGCGATGGCGAGGCGGTATTTTTTTTTTTTCAGCGGCGCGGAGGGGAAAGAGCGATCTCTGGGGATTTTAGTTCTTTCGGACAAGGGTCGGCAACTGGGATGGCGTCCCGGTTTTATTTTTATTTTTATTTTTTCCCGGTCGGCAGCTGGGATGGCGTCCCGGATTTATATTTTTTTTTTTTCCCCGGTCAGCACCTGGGATGGCGTCCCGAATTTTTGGTTTTTTTTTTTTTTTGCCCGGTCGGCACCTGGGATGGCGTCCCGAATTTTTGGTTTTTTTTTTTTTCCTCGGTCGGCACCTGGGATGGCGTCCTTCTTATTTTTAAAAATCTGGTGAACAGTTTCTTATTTTTAATATTTTATTTATTTATTTTCTTATATATAAAAATTTCGGAAGTTCTAGGGACCAAAGGAACTTTTTCTGCATTTTTTTTTAAGTGTTTGGTCACAATCACTTGATCTATTAAGCTAACAAAAAATAATCTTTACTATATTCATATCCGATAATAATTCTCTATAGAACAACTGCTTCCTTCTCCAGACCCAGGCAATCCCACCCAAAATTCAGTAAACATGGCAACACCAAAGGAGGTCAAACTTTATGGAGCTGCAATCAGCGGATACTGCACCATGGTGCACCACGCGCTCCGACTTAAAGGCGTGGCGTACGACTATGTGGAAGTTGATCTGGAGAACAAGAGTGAAGAATTTCTCAAGCTGCACCCGGTGCACAAGAAAGTGCCGATTCTAGTGGTCGATGGGAGACCGATCCCTGAATCACTAGTTATATTGCAGTATGTGGATGAGACATGGAAGGAGCATCCTTTATTACCCCAAGATCCTTACTTGAGATCCAAAGTTCGGTTTTGGGCTGATTTTTTTTACCAAAAGGTAATACTATACCAATTTTACCAAGAGTTTGATTTGGATTTAATTATCAGAAGAATTAATAAAAGAGACTCAAATAGTATCCCTTTCCTCATAGATCTTTTGTTTTAGTCCAAACTAGTACCCTTTTTGTTGAACTATTAAGATTTGTGTTTTTAAATTTTTTACAATTTTACTAAACTATTTTGGATCTTTCACCTAAAGAACAAAAGATTAGAGATATGACGAATTAAATTTCCTGATCCTAATTGATAATACCCCAGGCGCCGGTAACCTACGCCATTAGATCAACCGAGGGGGAGGCACAGAATAGAGCAGTTGAAGAATTTCTTAGCCACCTTAAAACTCTAGAAGACGGCATTAACAAGGATGTCCATGTGCACGGCCCGTTCATCCATGGGGAGCAGCCAGGGATGTTGGATGTAATCCTCGGGCCGCGTAAGACTGGGTTTCAACGTCTTGAACAAATGCTTACCGGCGTGAAGCTGTTTGATAAGGACCTGACCCCGCTCTTGTGCTCCTACATGGATGCTTATACAGAGCTTGCTGTAGTTAAGGACATAGAACTGATGCTGAGTCAGTATGCGCATGCGTGACCTCAGCTCCATTGATGCTTAGTTGTTTTTTTTCTGTAGTATTTGCAAATAATCTGTTCTTGTGTTTTGTGATGAATAAAAGAGTTTTCTTTTTTAAATAATACTCTTTAACCAAAATCCATATCTCACACAGGCAAAATTAGAATAGACGTAAATCCCAGATTAAGTACTTTTTTGAGAAATGTATATAAATAAAGACATTTTTGAGAGAAGATGTCCAAGTAGAACAGTTAAATCAAGACACCTTACAATACGTATATGAGTTTAATGTATCAGAAAAATAGTTACCAAAAACGATATATGACAAAAGAGAAAGTACCTCCAGCCCCTTTAGCCACCACCAACACTCTGTTGCCTATGTTCAATGTAGATTGGTGTTCCTCCCTCCATAACGCATCAGCATTCCAGTTATGGTACCAGTAACAGTTAAACCATCCGGGACAAATATATCTACAATTGTAAATGGATTATTGATCGACGGTGGCACATGAAGGGATGTGGTTCAGTTGACCCATGATATTTTGCGAAAAAGGAAGATACAGTGCCACATGGGTTGTGTGATGGGTGACAATTGCCCCATCGAGTCGGCTGTCCATCTCCTGTTCCTATGTCCTTACACTTCACATGCTGGTGGTTGCTTTCAAGGAAACTGGGATGCCAACTTATGATACCAAATGCAAATGTTCAGGAAATCTGGTTATCATCATTGACTGAGGTACGAACAGCGTGTCGGGTAAGTGACCGAACCTGGATGTGTTGGTTCCTGAGTGCAGTGTGGGGGATTTGGATAAAAAGGAACGCAAGGATATTTAGAGGGACATTAATCCCTCCAAACATTCTGGTTGACAAAATCGCACAGGAGAGTGAGTTGTGGTTGCGGTATTGTTAGGTTGTAGAAGGGAAAGAATGGTACCAGTATATGATTGCTGTTTATTCATGATTGCATACGATGTAATGTTTCTGTTTTCTTATTTTCTAGTTTTAGTTTAGCTTGATTGGAGTAGGGGCATGTATTGTATGGTTCATGAACTGTATGATGAGCAAGCTGTAATTATTTTTTATCAATGAAAACCTTGGCAGCATCTGCCAAGTTTCTCAAAAAAAAAAAAAAAAAAAAAAAGCCCTCATAGTTAGTCAACACAGCAACACCAGAGCTAAGATAATTTACTTTATGTGCCCCCTGTGGCTATCATCTCATCTCGTTTTTGTCTTAATTTTCCCCACTGGTAATGTGTGGAAATAGATTTTTTAAGGACTGATAGCAACACTACGAGTAGTAAATGATGTGGTGCAAACTATTCATTATTTTCCACCATTAATGACAGATTATTAGGCCACTTGTACAGAGTTAGGTAATGTCTGATTACTGAGGTGAAATTAGTCTCCTCCATAATTTTTTTCTTCCCATTTCCCCATTTTTGTTATTGTCCTATGTCTTGACGGTTGAAATCATTATTATGATGCAAATCTATATTTGCAAATTATTTTGTTATGTAAATAATTTAGTTATTGTCCCATTTTTTAGTTATTTGCAAATTATGTTTTTGTTATTGTCCCATTTTTTAAGGACTGATGCAAATCCATTTATAATTTAGTTATGTACGTAATACCTCTAAATCTGAATTAAGAATTAAGAATGCATCTAAATTAAGAATAAAATATTTGTACTGCTATGGACAAAATTGCCTCATCGGTACTTGCACTTTGGCATAAATAATGGAGCAATAAAAGAAGTTTACCCTTTGTTCTGTCATAATCAATTACCAACTTAGAGAATTTTCCAATTTTACCCTTTGTATTATTTTCCTTGTAAATAAGTCCCTAAAACTATGTACCAGTAAACACAACAAGTTGGTACCGACTGGTACCAGTGTTTGGAGGGTCAGAGATACTCTCATACTAACTGGAATAGCACCATAAAGGTATTGCTTGCTTGCTTTTTCAAAAACTATGTACCAGTAAACCCACATTAATTCTATTTTCCATTCAGAGTAGGAATTGCTTGCTTGATTTTTTCAAAAGTTACCAAGTCCTAAATCGAATTAAAAAAAGATATAGGACAGAAATAAAAAGCCCTACTCTGAGAGAGAGAGAGATTGTACCAGAGAGAGAGAGAGAGAGAGTTGCTGGTCGGGGTCGGTCGGCAGCGGGGTCGGGCGGCGGCAGCAGCGGTGGCCAGCAGAGAGGAGAGGTCGGGCTGGCAGTGGGGTCGGCCTGATCAGCGCCGGGGATAGGGCGGAGGGGTCGGGCGAGTCGGGGGCGGCCGGCATTTTTTTCTCGCTAAACCTAAAACGCGGGAGGAGACAGAGAGAAGAAAACTCGCACAGGTTTTTTCTAGGAGGCACCCTTCTGCGACCGGGCCAAATCTGTCGCTTAAGGCTGTGGGCGCCGATCTCTGAAGAGTTCGTCTCCGATGCATTTAATTTTGTTTTTTGTTTTTTGGGGAGTCTTCAGCGACCGGCGACAGGACCGGTCTCTGAAGACAAGTTTTGTTGTAGTACTGTGACATCGCCGAAGCATACTATTCTTCTTGTTTTCTTTCGTTTTTGTAGTTCAAAATATATATGTTTGAAAAATGCTGTCTATATAAACATCAACTAATTTGAATAATATATATGATCTGAAAATTCTCATCTAATGGGTTATGAGTTGGTTGAATTCGGATAAGTTTTGACTTACGATCATCATTGGATTTTTGGTTGGGTTAGATTTTTTATTGTACTGACATCGCCGAAGCACATTATTCTTCTTGTTTTCTTTTCGTTTTTGTAGTTCAAAATATATATGTTTGAAAAATGTTGTCTATATAAACATCAACTTAATTTGAATAATATATATGATCTGAAATTCTCATCTAATGGGTTATAGGTTGGTTGAATTCGGATAAGTTTTAACTTTCGATCATCGTTGGATTTTTGGTTGGGTTATATTTTTTATTGTATGACATCGCCGAAGCATACTATTCTTCTTGTTTTCTTTTCGTTTTTGTAGTTCAAATATATATGTTTGAAAAATACTGTCTATATAAACATCAACTTAATTTGAATAATATATATGATCTGAAAATTCTCATCTAATGGGTTATGGGTTGGTTGAATTCAGATAAGTTTTGACTTTCGATTATCATTGGATTTTTGGTTGGGTTAAATTTTTTATTGTAGTGACATCACCGAAGCATACTATTCTTCTTGTTTTCTTTTCGTTTTTGTAGTTCAAAATATATATGTTTGAAAAAATATTGTCTATATAAACATCAACTTAATTTGAATAATATATATGATCTGAAAATTCTCATCTAATATGTGACTTTCCCAGTTAACCACATCTCACAAATGGTCTAGATTGATGACTTTAATATAGATTTGACAAACAGATAAAATTAAATGAAGTGCAATCATTGGTCTATTCGTCCTGGCTTGAGAAAGAAGTACAATTAAATGAAGCTAATAACTCTCTATAAATTAAACGGCTACTTCCTCCAGACCAAGGCAAACAATCCAAAAAGTTTTGAAAAACAAAAAAAAAACAGAGAGAGAGAGAAGTTCCATAAACATGGCAACACCAAAGGAGGTCAAACTTTTTGGAAATACACTCAGCGGCATCTGCACCTTGGTGCACCACGCACTCCTACTTAAAGGCGTGGCCTACGACTATGTGGAAGTTGATCTGAAGAACAAGAGTGAAGAGTTTCTCAAGCTGCACCAGTGCACAAGAAAGTGCCGGTTCTAGTGGTCGACGGGAAACCGATCCCCGAATCACTAGTCATATTACAATATGTGGAGGAGACTTGGAAGGAGCCTCCTTTATTGCCCCAAGATTCTTACTTAAGATCCAAAGTTCGGTTTTGGGTTGATTTTATCTACCAAAAGGTAATACTATACCAATTTTACCAAGAGTTTGATTTGGATTTAATTAGATTTTTTTTCTCTTCAAATAAATAACTAAATAAGATACTATCTAATTATCAAAAGAATTAATAAAAGAGACTCAAATAGTAGAGTAGAACTAGGGTGTTCCTAAGCTCACCAAGCCTCTCGTGAGCTCAACTCTAAAACCTATCGAATTGACTTCAACGACATTTTCAAACCGTTAGATGTTCAATCTATATTAAAATGTGCTTGGAGATCAAATTTTACATTTTTTGGAATTTTTTTACTATTTATTAAGCCGGTTTGAAAACCGCAGTTTTTATTAAAATTCTGCACCATTGGAAAACAGCGGTTTTCAAACCGACTTAATAAATAGTAAAAAATTCCAAAAAATGTAAAATTTGGTCTCCAAGCACATTTTAATATAGATTGAACATCTAACGGTTTAGAAATGTCGTTTGAAGTCAATTCAATAGGTTTTAGAGTTGAGCTCACGAGAGAGCTTGGTGAGCTTAGGAACACCCTAGTTCTACTCCAAATAGTATCCCTATCCTCATAGATCTTTTGTTTTAGTCCAAACTAGTACCCTTTTTGTTAAACTATTAAGATTTGTGTTTTTTAAAATTTTTACAATTTACTATATTATTTTGGATCTTTCACCTAAAGAACAAAAGATTAAGATATGACGAATTAAATTTCCTGATCCTAATTGATAATACCCAGGCACCGGTAGTCTACACCATTATATCAACCGAGGGAGAGGCACAGAATAGAGCAGTTGAAGAATTTTCTTAGCAACCTTAAACTCTAGAAGACGGCATTAACAAGGACGTCCACGTGCTCGGTCCGTTCATCCATGGGGAGCAGCCAGGGCTGCTGGATGTAATCCTCGGGCCGCGTAAAACTGGGTTTCAACGTCTTGAACAAATGCTTGCCGGCGTGGAAGCTGTTTGATAAGGACCTAGACCCCGCTCTTGTGCTCATACATGGATGCTTATACAGAGCTTGCTGTAGTTAAGGACACAGAACTGATGCTGAGTCAGTATGCGCATGCGTGACCTCAGCTCCATTGATGCTTAGTTGTTTTTTTTCTACACTATTGCAAATAATCTGTTCTTGTGTTTTGTGATGAATAAAGAGTTTTTTTTTTTTTAAATGATACTCTTTAACCAAAATCCATATCTCACACAGGCAAAATTAGAATAGACGTAAATCCCAGATTAAGTACTTTTTTGAGAAATGTATACAAATAAAGACATTTTTGAGACACAACAAATCAAATAATACAGTCGAACTATAAAATAACATTATTTATTTATTTAGTTGAAAGAAAATGTCCAAGTAGAACAGCTAAATCAAGACACCTTACAATACGTTTATGAGTTTAATGTATCAGAAAAATAGTTACCAAAAACGATATATGACAAAAGAGAAAATACCTCCAGCCCCTGTTGCCACCACCAACACTCTGTTACCTCTGTTCAATGTAGATTGGTGTTCCTCCCTCCATAACGCATCAGCATTCCAGTTATGGTACCAGTAACAGTTAAACCATCCAGGCCAAAAAAATCTACAATTGTAAATGGATGATTGACCGATGGTGGCACATGAAGGGATGTGGTTCAGTTGACCCATGATATTTTGCGAAAAAGGAAGATACAGTGCCACTGGGGTTGTGTGATGGGTGACAATTGCCCCATCAGAGGAGTCGGCTGTCCATCTCTTGTTCCTATGTCCTTACGCTTCACATGTACTGGTGGTTGCTTTCAAGGAAACTGGGATGCAAACTTATGATACCGAATGCTGGTTCAAGAAATCTGTTATCATCATTGACTGAGGGTACGAACAGCGTGTCAGGTAAGTGACCGAACCTGGATGTGTTGGTTCCTGAGTGCAGTGTGGGGAAGTGGGGGATTTGGATAAAAAGGAACGCAAGGATATTTAGAGGGACATTAACCCCTCCAAACATTCTGGTTGACAAAATCACACAGGAGAGTGAGTTGTGGTTGCGGTATTGTTAGGTTGTAGAAGGGAAAGAATGGTACCAGTATATGATTGCTGTTTATTCATGATTGCATACGATGTAATGTTCTGTTTTCTTATTTTCTAGTTTTAGTTTAGCTTGATTGGAGTAGGGGCATGTATTGTATGGTTCATGAACTGTATGATGCGCAAGCTGTAATTATTTTTTATCAATGAAAACCCTTGGCAGCAACTGCCAAGTTTCTCAAAAAAAAAAAAAAAAAAAACACCCTGATAGTTAGTCAACACAGCAACACCACGAGCTAAGATAATTTACTTTCTGTGCCCTCTGTGGCTATCATCTCATCTCGTTTTTGTCTTAATTTTCCCCTCTGGTAATGTGTGGAAATAGATTTTTTCAGGACTGATAGCAACACTACGAGTAGTAAATGATGTGGTGGAAACTATTCATTATTTTCCACCATTAATGACAGATTATTAGGCCACTTGTACAGTTAGGTAATGTCTGATTACTGAGGTGAAATTAGTCTCCTCCATAATTTTTTTCTTCCCATTTCCCCTTTTTTGTTATTGTCCTATGTCTTGACGGTTGAAATCATTATTATGATGCAAATCTATAATTGCAAATTATTTTTTGTAGTCAGAAAAATTGTATTATAAGAGCTGGACTGTAGATACTTTCAACAAAACAAATTCTGACAACACAATTTTGTTTCTTATTATGTTTTGTTAATAGTTTAATATATCTTGGCTTATATTTTAGATCTGTGAAAATGAATAGTTCTGAAAGCTTATTCTATAATTTGTCAACAGGACCTTCAATTTTGTTTGGTATATAGTACTGTCAAGTTGGCCTTTTTGACCCAGCAACCTTAATCTACATAATTTCTTCAATAAAAGGAAAATCATCACAAAAATATGACAGAACCAAGAGATCAAGCTCCTTGGATCCATGTTGAGTTTTAATTCAGGCTCTATGTGCACTTAGTCTCAAAGTCATGTTGTACGACTATGTCGAAGTAGATCCACAGAACAAGAGTTAAAGAGTTTCTCAACATTACCCGGTGCACAAGAAGGTGCCTGTTCTGGTAATCGATAGGAAGCCGATTGCTGAATCAGTGATTATTGTACAATAATATTAATGAGACATGGAAGGATAAAGAGTAATATAATACCAAAAGATTAGACAATAGGTGGAATTCACATGGATCTATGTATGGCAGGTTCTTAATAGATAGATAGAGACTTCTATCTCCTCGTCATTTCTCCCGTAATTTGTTTCACTACCCAAAAAAGCACAAATTGTCATTTCTCCTGCAAGGTGCACCCAATTGTATGACAAAAGCACTTGTCGAGCCGCTTTCATCCTGGAACTGCAGGGTGAACTAATCAGGTATGAAATAAGATCCATCCCAAATGTTGTGTCCCCGTTTCAAACAGAAACCATTGCTTTGTCCAGAGCTATGCATGCGGCTGTAGCAAACTCAATTGAAGACTGCGTCTTTTATACGTATTGTGAGCAACTGGTAATCACACTTCAACCAGCCAGGATACCGCTGTCAAGAATAGCACTTCAACCAACTGGTAATCACACCACAACACTGTCAAGAATAGCACGGATCATGATTTTACACCCTGGATACCACTGTCAATTCATTCCAAGAGAAGAGAAGGCCCACCAATTTGCTAATATGGCGCTTACTGGCGACCAGTGTTGTAAAATACGTCCATTCGACTAATCGGCCGATTATTTCCGATTATTCTCTATTAATCAGCAGTACAGGCCCCGTCCGTTCGACAAGCGCATACCGTTATTTACAACACTGCTAGCGACTTCTCATATTCAGGATTCACTTATACTCTCTTCTCATCAACATGAACAGCAGCTAACCTCAGACAATAAGCAAATGAAAATAGACAATTTCCATAATGTAATATTTATTTGCACTTTCTAGGAACTTGTAAAATATGTACTGAGGCAAGTTTAGATCAATGAAATTGCCTACGGGTTTCAAACCAAAATAAGAAAGAGCTGAGCGAACGAGAAGAGCTGACTTTACTAAAGAATTGTACCGTGGTACTTGTGTCAGATTGTTAAATTCTGAAATTTTGTGAAATTTTGTGACAATTTTGTAGATTATACAGTGCCAAATATAGTAGTATAGCAATTCAAAGATTTATCGACCGTATTGTTAGAGTTTCAGTTTTTTATATCTTTAATGCCTAATTAAGCTTACTTAAATGATGCTTCAATAATCAGAATTAAAGGAAAGCAAATTAAGCAAGAAAATAATTGATGAAGCTACAGAAACATATTTCAAAATGAAAATCATAGGGTGTTTATAAAGTAAGAGCAAAGGCTCATATGCATTGCATATCAGAAAATCAAACCTCTCATTTCATATTTCATCATACAATTCTTATTCATCAAGAGGAGTTCTGACAAGAGAAATTTAGTAAAAAATCATAAAATAGGGAGGGCTGATTAGGAAAATATCAAGGGTCATGTAGGTGTTTGTTTTCTAAATTTACTTATACAGATTCAACCATTATTACAATAAAAACATTTATTTTGTTAATAATTAAGAATTTGTAAGAAATGTCCTACTGGTCAAATTAATAGATTAAATATGAATTAATATTTGGCTGCATGGGTCAAAATATCTGCTCTCTAACATGATCTGATCTGATCGGATAGATCTATCTGAATGGGCGATTTGTTATATACATCTGCTACTCAGTTTCTGAACATAACCCTGAAATGGACAGAAAAAAAAGAGACAGAAAAGAGGAAGAATAGTATTTTTGGTTTAATTGGATTAGACCGAAAATTTGATCTGTCTGAATTCGCACCACTTCAAAAACCGTGAGAGAAAAGTAGAAAGACAAGAGAAGAAAGTTATTGCTAGAGCTTAAAGTTTCTACTGCGCGTCTAGTGGTAAAATTTATTTATCTTGGAATTGATTCAACACATGAATTCTAGTTTTCAGATAGTGAATAATTGTTTAACTAAATCGAATTGTAACACCTATAGAATATCCTAATTTCTAACAAATTTATCGTAATATAGGGTCTTCATTGTAAGAAACAATATGATTAAAAATGAAGAGTTCCTTAATAGAAAGAAAAGGAGGGTTCAAATGCACTATGATCTTGTGCTCCAATATGCTCCACATTCTTTATCTCCATTTTCAAAGTCCAAACAGTTGATCCAAACTGCTCAACATGATCTTGATAATAAAATATTCTTGGAAACCAAATTTTATATTTTTTAGAATTTTTTTTACTTTTTTTTTACATAGGTACAATATCATTTTGTTCGGATGGTCCAAAATCTCTCTAAAAGAGTGATTTTATTTTATACCTATTTAATAGAAAAGGAGAACTACATACGAGATTTTCTAGATCCAAAATTCATACAAAGAGAAAGAGAGAAGCCAAGGGTATAATGGTCTCTAAAGTAAAAATGTTAGAGTGTTAATATTATTATTTTACTGTTTTTGGAGAGATTAGATATATTATAGTGTCATACCGGATAAATATGTATTCTTTTACAATTTTAAAGAATAAATATATAATTATTGGTTTTGGAGGGGATACACGTAATATTAAAACTTTTGAAAAGAAACATACTCACAACCACAACCACATAATTAATATTAATCTCGGTCATAAAGAAGTGCCGAAATGTGTTGATCCAGAGACGGTAATATATAGAGAGAGAGTGTGTGATATCAAAACGTTTGCATCAAGGCTCTCGTGCAACCAAGTTGTTTTCGGATTTTTGAAGTCCAAACGGTCGATCTAAACCGTTAGATGTTTAATCTATATTAAAATTTGCTTGGAGCCTAAATTTTATATTTTTTGGAATTTTTTTACTATTTAAGCCACTTTGAAAATTGCTGATCCGGATGAACAGAAAAATAGTACAACCAAATTCTCGACAATGTGATCAGCAATTTTCAAAGTGACTTAATAAATAGTAAAAAAATTCCAAAAATGTAAAATTTGGTCTCCAACAGATTTTATATATAGATCACAACTAACGGTTTAGATCGACCGTTTGGATTTTGAAAATCGAAAACGACTTGGTTGCACGAGGGCCTTGATGCAAACATTTTGATATTAGCCCCGCTCTCTCTCTCTGTCTCTCTCTCCTCTCTCTCTCTCTATCTATATATATATATATATATATATATAATTTTGCTATTGTACTTCGCGAAGTAAAACCAATATTTTACTTCACATATTTCCATTTTCAAAATCAAAACGATCGATCCGACCGTTCAAGTTGTTCTCCATATTGAAATGTGCTTGGAGACCAAATTTTACATTTTTTGGAATTTTTTTATATTTATTAAGCCACTTTGAAAATTGCTGATCCGGGTGAACAGAAAAAACAGTGCAACCAAATTCTCGACAATGTGATCAGCAATTTTCAATGTGGCTTAATAAATAGTAAAAAAATTCCAAAAAATGTAAAATTTGGTCTCCAAGCACATTTCAATATGGAGAACAACTTGAACAATTCGGATCGACGATTTGGATTTTGGAAATGGGAGTATGAGCGTGAAATTTTACTTCGCGAAGTACAATAGCCCTACTCTATATATATATAGTTTTAGGCCTATCATAAGTGTATATCGATCATTCCAAACTCATATTTATGGTTTGGGCTGATTGTGAATAATTAACTCAAATAACTTGGTATTTGCACTGTGAATATATCATAATGAGTGAGGCTATGGTACTTCGGCTAGTGTACTACGGCTCAATATGATACTTTTTAAAATCCTAACGGTCAATCCGAACCGTTCAATGTGATATCCATATGAATATGTACTTGCAAACTAAATTTTACATTTTTTTCGAATTTTTTTACTATTTTTTTAGATAGGTAGAATTTGATAGTCCGAATTTGTAAAACACTGAAAATTTACCTATCTAAAAAAATAGTAAAAATATTCGAAAAAATATAAAATTTAGTTTACAAGTACATATTCATGGATCACATTGAACGGTTCGAATCGACCGTTAGAATTTTAAAAAGTACCATATTGAGTCATAGTACGCTAGCATATTACACTAGCCGAAGTACCATAGCCTCACTCTCTCATAATACTTGTACAGAAATTAATCAAATTTAAAGCCTTGTTTTGCTGGGTCTGAAAAGTTGGGCCCATCTGCGTTTAGGGGTAATGGGCCGTGGACCGCTGTTGGTCATTACATTGAGATATGTATGTATGTAATTCATGGGCTAATTATTTATATAAGAAGAGGATCAACAATTTTTTGTTATATTACTTTATGAAAAATATATTAGTAACTGAATATATTATTAGATTCTAAAA